>ARYC01011855.1:0-17293 GCA_000711775.1 Oxytricha trifallax | reverse complement strand
ATACTTTAATTTATTTATCAATAGTCAATATCTTTTTTCAGATTCCAAAAACTCTGACAATTTTCATCTTATATTTGTAGGTTATGTCTCTTTAACTTTGAATTGCTTTATCATAGTAAATTCTAATATTGTATCCAATTGTTAGTGAAATTCTGATTAAATTTATCTTGTTCTTACCATGCCTATATAATGTTAGACTATATTTTCTTGAGCTACTTCAATGATGAACAATATAATCTAAATATTTATTGGGTCATAAAAATATTAAATTTCTTAATTTATGTAAAATTTATTAAATTTAACATAAATAAAAAAACAGTGCAGGAAACTTCCCCCCAAAAATTTTAATGATATTTAATAGTGTAATTTCTAAATCAAGTTCCCAAATTGGTTTGAACCATTTTCCTTTTTAAATGACAAATAATGCGACCTAATTCATAAGTTTAGGTATTTTCACTTTATGAAACTCAAAAGTATTTAATGCCAAAATTTTGTCTTTTAGAAATATTATTCATTTTTCAAATCCAGTAAAAAATATTTTAGAGAATGTCTTTGAAATAGTTTATATAGTATTCCTAATTTTAATAATAATAATATGATCATGTTGACCCCCGATCTAAAATATAAGTTAATATGTAAGGGGCAAGTCCTTTTCAATTAGTTAATGTCAGATCCTTAGGGAGTGACTTCAGGATTTTTACGTCTGTTGCTTTGTTCTTTAAACTGTATGTCTTCTTCTGAGTTATTTTCTTTTGTCCTTTCTTGATTTACTTCCCTCATTAATCTCTCATTCCATGTCTTAATTAGTATTGGTACCAGGGTGTGTTTTTAAAATTTTTCTTGATCTGTTGTTTTAGTTCAACTTGTCTTTGCTCAATCTTTATTTTTACTCTATTCCAAATTGAGAAAAGTGATAGTATATTAACTATATCATTTTGTGATAATGTTGTTTTTCCGGTTCAGGTCCTTGGTAGTTATCATTGATGAGAATTATTTTTGCCAAGCTGGCTATTCTTTCATCCCACATTGAGACTTTTTCATAGTTATTGGATATAATTCTATAATAGAACTTATGGGGATATAATCTAATGATCTTCGGCATCTATTTGGGTATGTAGTTTCTAATCAGAAACTAATCAGATTTTATAAAGGTACCGATGTGTGACGTATTAGCTGTCATAGGGTCCAGTATTGAAAAAAGATGTCAGATCACTATTTAATAGTGAAAAAGAGGTGTAGTATGTGGATCCATTATAACTTGGATTTTTGGATATTCTAACTTTTCTTCCCTAGTGTTTAAGTATAATAGACTGTTTTTTGAGTATTTCTTCTTATTTAGTGTTTTCTTTCTATTACCACTTACTTAACTAGTAGGTGGTAAAATTTTACTATTAAATAGGGTGGGTTAGGATTTTGCTCACCTTGTTTCTGGGAGATATCTTAAGGTAACTATGGAGTTTGTACTTTACTTGAGTTGTAGAATCTTCTTTAGTAAGGTTGTTTTTTCTTTTCCTTAGCCTTTTATTTAGCTTCATAGGCGTTCTTCTCTCAAAGATTCTAGTACTCTAACTTCTCTAGCTCTAGTTAGTGAATTTGCTCTTAGATTTGTTGTTCCTTAAGTCTTAGGTATTTTTGTGGAGTCTTCATTCCTTTGTGTGAATAGTAATGTGGGATAAATTGTAGATCCTAAGTTGGATCTTCTTTTCCAAATGAAAGACAGTCTTCATCATTACTCCAGTCTCCTGTTTCTCTATCTGCTTCAGAGGCGCTTCCCACTCTTGATTTTCCAGTTATTGGGTGGTAATAGGAGTAAAAATCTTGTATTAGTTTTGCATGAATTTCATGGTGAGGTTCGTCATCTCCTTCTTCCTGGACGTAGTTATAAACAAAGGAGACTTCTTTGTTTTCGTCATCTTCTTGGAGCTTGGAACTTAATGTTTCCAGCTCGTCCTTTATATTAATTTGCTTTAATGACACAGTAGCTCAGTGAAATTATCTCTCATTATCTAATAGATACTAATTGTATGCAATCTCAAAACTTCCTTAGGGTCCTGGAAATAACCCTGATCAAGTAGTTTAATTAGGTCGTCCTTGTGAGTTTATTCACACATCTCGCAAGTTGACTTCTAATTTAATTCCTAATTTCAATCAATAAAAGTGATATTTATTTATGGTGATCTTAATGTTGCTAATTTTTGGACAATCTTCTGTCTTACTTTAAATTAAATAATTAAGAATAATCAATCTTTTTAAATGTGATAAATACAAGAGAAATATTCGAATACGGAGCAGTGAATCCATAGCAATCCTAAAAGGATATACTTTAATCTCTACAAAATGATAAAATCTAGAGATTTAATTTAGACAAATATATAAAACTCTTATGATTTAAATATGAAATATTAATAAAATACATTGTGATATTATATTTAGCCAATATTTTCTTACTTATCTCAATTAAACACAGCAAAAGTAAACATCTTAACATTTTATTAAGGTGTTCAAAAGTTTCAAACATCTTTAAATGATATATACTCTCGAATCTTTTAATTCTTAAGTTAATACTAAAATGTTTTATCATAATATTTTCTTAAATTTCAAGAATTTATTTGCAATTAAGCTTTTATCTGCTAAAATATCTTAACTTTATTGTAATTGTGAAATGATATCATCCAAATTATTCTAAATGTGTTGAGTTCACATCATTTCAATTATAGTTTCATTATGATATCATTATCTCTAACATCCTTATCTGATCTTGAAATTTAAGAATTTCATTAATTCTATTCTCTATTGGAGTATGATTTCTTAATCAGCTCAAGGAAATACTGTTGATTGAAAGAATATTTAGTTTTAACATTTCTTTCACTCTTTTAGTGTTATTAGGCAATTTCAGTAAGTTTCAAATTAAAAATTTAATAGATGGAGCATATCACTTTATTGAGTAACTATGTTAAGAGTTTACGATGAGAAAAGGAAATCACGATGACAGCACCACCTTACTATTTTCAAAGGGTGAAACCATCCCAGACATCTTGATAGAGCGAATCTTGACTAACATGTCCAAACTGATCTAGTCAAAGAATTTTTCAGAAAATGGATATAATATTTCAGTCTTTTCAAAAAATTTCATTGCAGATTTTTTAGACGTCTGATGATTTTAAAAATACATTATAAAAGTGCAACTCTAGACCATGAAAAATAAGTTATGAATTTAAGAAATAATAAAACAGAACTCTGTTTTAATAGAATAGTCTCAATCTTAGAATCAGAACTTATGAGATTAACTCGAAAAACCAGTCTATTTTTATAACAATCAAAAAAATTGGTTATAGTCCTAAAAATGAGAGAAAAAAATAGAAGCTGTCATATAGCCTGTTTAAGAAATAAAGTAAAAGGACGAAGCAACTACTAATCAATTTCAAATTATCGTGAATTAAGTTCATTAAGAACTGACAACTGTAATAATAGAAGTCATGCCCAGCAAGACAACCATGTAACACAAGATATGGCATCTTATGAAATTGTGAAAAATCCATATTCTATCATATCTCATTACCGACAATAGAAGTTAATATAAGAAGAAATAAGAAATTAATATGTCTGACTAGTAAGTCTTACATTTAAATTCAAAGAAATAAAAACTAAATCATAAACTAAACCTTTAATGCTATCTATTGAAAACAAGTCACCAATTAGGTTTAGTAACTCCCTATTAGCATTTTAAAAAATATAAGAGTAGAGAGTAGTAGAGTGAAAAATAGATGAAGAGGAGGGAAAGTAAGTTAGATTGCTAGTCAAATAAATCAATAAATTAATAAATTATTAAAAGTTTAAGTGTTCTAGAATAAAGTAAAAATAATCGTTTAAATATTTCATGATGATAAAATAGACATAAGATTACAATTAAGTCAGTAGACACAGGAGAGAAGGATAAATAAAAAGAAATCTTTAAATTGTCAAAACATATACATAGATATAGATTTATGAAGAGCTCAATATAAACCATAAGGCAATACTTGAATTTAAATCTAATGAAAATTTCAGACAAACCATATTAGGGCAATCAAAATGAAAAAATACAAGATGAGGAACAGTATCAGAGAAAATCTCACTGATAAAGGGAAAATATACCCAATAGAATAGTTAACCTGTAAAATACGATATCCAAACTCAGAAAGCGAAAGATCTGGAGAACCAACAGTAACCGAGTGTGCACAATGAGATAGGAAAATAAAAAATCAAAAGTTAACGCTAATATAACTATAATGACAGAATTTAAACTACTCAATGATATAGAGAAAGATAATACAAGGCAACAATCTAATAGAGAAGACGAAGCCTATGCAACGAGAGAGCTACACAAATTGAAAAGATTGCAAACTTTTTTGAAAATATATAAAAGTTATTTATGCAAATTACTTTTGTAATATGTAATCAAAATGGTAAAGGAAAACAAAATAATTGTCAAAGACATGATCGACAGTCTCAATCATAGAAAAAATGCTAAACATAGTATTATTATTTAAAAAAATTGGAAACTAAACTAAGTTTAGCACAATATTAAACCATTGAGATAATATATGGTTACAAAAAAGTAACACTAATATCAAGAATAATGGCATAGAAGAAAAAAGCAAGAACCTCTAGTTATACCTGGTGGAAAGAATTAAGATGTTATCCCAAACGATTAGGACTGAATAATAATTAGCAATTATTTTGAATATAAACGGCAAACAGTGTTGTTATGAGTATAGACTAATGGCTAACCTCAACTATAATAAACCTTAACTTAAACTAATAACTGACTTTTGAAAAAGGTATGGACAGCTTTGTAAATAATGTTTTAAATTCTGAGTATTATTATGCTAATATTATCAGGGATACATTTAAATCTTAAAATTCAACAGATCTAAATAAATATAACTTCATCGTCAAGAATATATCATAAAAAATATGTTTTAAAAAATAAGAATAAAATTGCTATGATGAATATAAACTAAAATATAGTAACAATTCAGAAATCTTTTTAATTTTATTTTCCAATTTTAAAATTCTATTAATACTGTATTTATTTAATGCGTAATTAATTTTTAATATAATTTAAATATGATCATTTGTGTTAAAGGACTCTATCTACCTTCTATTTAGATAGTTCAAGATCAGTATAAATTGAATAAGCGACTGGTTACACCATTAGTTCTGATAGAGCATGACCTCACATTCCATTTTATCCCCTCAATTAAATAAATATCAACTTCGTAATTCCACTAAATGGTGTAATTACCTTCACCATTTGATATCACAGTTTAACTTAATCCACTGTGTCATCCCAACATTGACTTGGAACTTTGCTTTTAATGCATGCTATATAAAACATGTAATCATAATTATTATATTTAATTTGCCGACATCAATGCAGTGTTCTAAGCTACTTTTGTAAAAAGCGAGTTTTAAACTTTGTTGTCGTTAGCAAACTAGTAATCTTGCTCTGAATACTAATTTACTCTGACCATTAACGCCGATCTAGCGTTAATGACACAAATCAATTAGAAATATACTTCTCCAGGATCATGTTGCTAATCATTTACAAATTTTACTATAGATAGGTTATTAAATAATACTTACTTTGATAAAAGTTTAAATATCATTAGTGAATCAAGGATCAAATTAAGGATTTTTGATTTATGAATAGAGAAAGCAGTATTTAGAATGTTAATTTTAACTTCCTATTTTCATTGTATTCTCACTGAATTTATATTAATTATTAATTCTATTTTATATTAATAATAATTATAATTGGAAATCTTAAATTGATTTATTTTAATGATACTTCTTAAAAGTTAAGCATCCATCTAATTTGAGTTTTCCATTACTGCAGCTAAATTTCAGAAGTTTTCACATAATTAATGATGGCCAATCTGCTTATCATTAAGACAGTTATAGGTAGAACAAGAATGGCTCCCTGTAGATAAATAAAGTAAAACAAAATCATAAAGAGTCAATAAATAGGGTGTAGTATTGTTGAAATTTTTGGGGTTTACCTGTCTCACACCCCCCACTAATATTAATGTAAAAATAAAATCAATAATTTCTCACCAACCAAATTTGGATCAAATATCACGAATTCAATAACTAAAAATGTTTTTGGATACACTCTGAGGTCATATGACTTTGAAAAAATTATTGATTTATCATAAAATTACTAAAATATATGTTCTCTTTTAACATATATTTTTTTGGTGAATTTTTCCCTATAATTTTGACCTTTTTACATATAATATCTTTGTCGAGAAACTTGAAGACAATATTATAATTGCTATTTTTAGAGTATCAAAATCATGAAAATTATTTTTAAAATCAATTTTATTCTCTTAATACTATTTTAATACTATAAAAATAGCAATTATAATATTGTCTTCAAGTTTCTCGACAAAGATATTATATGTATTTAAAAGTCAAAATTATAGGGAAGAATTCACCAAAAAATATATGATAAAAGAGAACATAGATTTTAGTATTTTTATGATAAATCAATAATTTTTTCAAAGTCATATGACCTCAGAGTGTATCCAAAAAGCATTTTTAGTTATTAAATTCGTGATATTTGATCCAAATTTGGTTGGTGAGAAATTATTGATTTTATTTTTACATTAATATTAGTGGGGGGTGTGAGACAGGTAAACCCCAAAAATTTAAGAAAGTCCTATTATCTCTGGCTATATACTCCCTATCACCGAATTGGGACCTACGAGCTCTGTTTTACGGTTGTCTCTGGTCAACATCTTGATTTAGGAGGAGACTAGGTGATAGCTGAAGTGGTTTTTTTTGAGTTTTTTTTTTCATGACTGCATTTCACGCAATTGCTACGTCAACTCACTCAGATACTTTACGTCAGAACTAAGATTGATGGTTTGATTTTAATCATTAAACACTGAACTATGTAACATAATTTTAAATATAATTATTATTATATTACATTTCAAATTCTCATTCCCTGATTTTTTACCTCTGAGCTATAAATTAATTATGATGCAATATCCTCAGCTCTATAAACAAAAGGATAGCAATATCTATTAAATTATTTAAGGATCCTTTCATTAATGGAATTATAGTAAAAATTTATCGAAAAAATGCAAATATTATTCCTTAATCAAAGTCATTAGAACCAGAGGTTATTATGGCAATTAAGTACTATAAGAAAGATCAGGTAATTTTAGTGATAATAAGAAAGCAAGAATTGTCTGTCTTCAAATAGTAATGGTGCTATTTAAACAAGTTACAGAAATATATAAAGAAAATATTTATATAAATATGATTATTTAATCTATTAAGCTGACAGGACAATTCTCTGTGGTGAAGATGATACAGATAAAAGCATGATTTAAGATTTGCAGAGCAGTTGATGATTTATTAATTCTGATTGAGCTAGATCATATATGTAATTATCAAAGACAAATTTAATCTATCATGCTTTATTGATGTCAAGCCAGGATTTATTTAGGAAGGCAGTATACATCATCTTTGAAAAAAGAATCTGTTAAAACTATATATATACATATTTAATAGTGAGTTGTAGGATTTTAACAGAAGAGGTGAGACCCCAAAACTTGCCAAGTTCACATCAGTAGATACTATAACTCAAGATTGCGGTTCTCTTCATTTAATGATATTATGAGAAGCATTTGAAGAAATTTATCTATGCAAATAATATTAAATTCAATCTTTGCAGCATAAACATTATTAATTTTGCAATGTCTATGTTCCTTTATAAAAACTTTTAATCAAACAACTATATTTTTATTAAGCACTTAAGAACTAGTCAATTGATTAAATAATCTATAAGTTATATCGAATCATTTGTTTAATACTAATTTTATACCCTTTACTTAAATCTTTTGGATTCCTTCTGTTGTGCTTTTGCCTTTTTACTGAGTTATTGCAATTAAATTTTTAAATAACTTACAATTTTAATAATTTTGATGATTAATGAAAATAAAATTAACAATATAATTATATTAAGGATATTATTATTAAAAATATATCTAATCTTGATTAAATTAATTGATCTCCTTGGCTATGGGATCAAACACGCTCCCCATTCAAAACCCCAAAACCCTTTCAGTAGTTTGATTGAGTTTTTGATTGATAAAAGTAGACTTTAGTGCATACTTTATTAGGGTTTTAATAGGGTTTATGTAGAGGTTTAATGTTTAAATATTTGTAATTTAAGTGAGTATAACAAGCGAGTTTTTAAGATATCTCACACAAACATAAGCTTAGTGTCATGTGGCAGTTCTCTGAATTTTATCTTTCTAATATGAATTTTAATTGTTTCTATTGTTTGTTAATTCTCTTAGATTGGCTTGATAATAGTTGAGTATGCAAGTTCTCTGAGACCTCCATTTATTTTATTTTTATCTAGATATTGTTTGATTCTCTGCTTAGAATCTCTCTCACCCCTGCAGCTAAAGTAGTCGTTTCTTGGCATGTCGCTTTCTATTATTATTACTGCTAGAGGCCAGATGTCCCATTAAGTGTCTCCATCTCTCCAGTCCTCTCTCTCTGGGAAATATCCAGGAGTGCCGTATACATTTCCTTATGCAGAGGCTTGCACTCTTTGAGCTCTGTTGAAGTCTATAATATAAACTCTAAGAGGCTGAAAGTTCAACATGATATTCTCTGGCTTTAAGTCTCTATGAACATAACCTAGCTTGTGAAGCTCTTCAATCCCCTCACTATCTGCTATACTATCTAGCTAATTTATCTCTGACATCTATTGTCATATAAGAATTCTCTGTAAGTCATTTCAAGTAAAGGAAGCCTGAAGGCTACGTGATCTTTACCAAGTAAAATAGCATAAGCTCGATGATATGCCTGCACTCATTTTACTTTGCCTTTTATAGAGCATAATACTCATTTGCAAATTCCATTTGGAACTTGTCATCAGCGAGGAAGTAATTGAATGGATATATCTTGTAAGCATATTAGTCATCAGTAATGACTCTCTTCTCTATTTTTTCTTCAAGAGTGAGGTAGCTTTCTAGGCAAGGATCTAAGTCAATAATTTTTAATATTGGAATCTTCATTGCCTCTATTTTAACCATGATTTTATTTATCTCAGAGACTGGAAAGTTCTTGACTGCTTTCTTCATTTTTACTTACTTCTAGACTCAACTCTTAGAGACTCCACTGGGTTTCTTGATCTTCTCTTTTAGAGGAATCTATTCTCTGTGGGTTCATGAATAAAGACAAAACTTTAATTGTGCTTTTTCTTTAGGTGCACTTTGAGGTCTCTAGTATGAGAATATGGCTTCTCACAGAACTCACATACATACTTCCCATCTTTTTTTTAATGCTTGAGATCTAACCTTGGCATATCGTTGTGTATATCTCTCAAGTGTCTTTTATAAGTTGACTTGTAAGGGAAAACCTTATTGCATTCTTTGCATTAATAGTCAACTTTGGCTGGTATTTATTAATGCTCTATGGCGGGTTGTTTGACCTCCTCCTCAATTTGCTCAGCTTCTTTGATAACCTCCTACTTAACTTATATTTAAATCTCAAAGCTAGACTGGTTAAAGTTGTCATAAGTAGGCTCCCACTGAGTACAAGCGTCTCTGGTCTCTACTTTTTTTGGTTGCTGGAATGATAATTTTGATTGATTTTACCCAAGGAATGCCGCTCTTCTCAGAAGGTTAGCGCTCATTTTAGTTTGCTGATATATTTTATTATAATAATGATAAAATATACCTTGATAAACTTATAAAGTAGAGTATAAGACACTCCAGTAGATTCTTTGCTGAGAGGTAAGAAAATTGACTAACCATAAAAGACTGTAAGTTGACAATTTTTATGAGAATTTTAAACATTTTAGTAAATTAAAATACTCCTAATGAAGTTTTGTTTCTCTAGGAGGTCTCCAAATAAAGTTTGAACTTAATTTGGAGGTAAAGTTATTAAACATTTTTTAATTTAATATGCTCCTAATTAAGTTTTAACCTTAAATTTTAACTCCTAATAAAGTTTAAACTTAATTTGGAGGACCTCCTAAAATAATTAAACATTATTAGGAGCAATTTAATGGAGATAGAATGATAAAATTGGAAATCAATCTGTGAAACTTGGAGCAAGTTTTTCAATGCTTCTCCGCATATCTTTTCAAGGTTGACCTCCAGTAGGTCCTCCCTATTTAGTAGTAAGATTTTAATAAACTTAGAATGGATATCCATAATTTTAAATTTCATTACAATTTCTAGAAAGAGGAAGCAAGATGGAGTCTATGAATGATGCAATGAAGAGAATTTAATCTCAAGATTTAATAGGAAACTTTCGAAGTAAAGAGGACCTTTATAGATATTTTGTATAGCAAGGTAAATTCTTAAGTAAGATTAATAAATCCATTATAGTTGGATTGTTCTTGCTAACGTAGGAGGGAACTAAAATCTCATTCTTAAAAGCCTTACTTAGTGAAGAGAAAAAAGCTTTTAAGTCTAATGAAATTAGGATGATAGAGATACCTAACTACCCTGAAATATCAGTAACAAACCTATATGACGATGCTATGAGTGATCCAGAAGTAGCTATCTACCTTCCATCAAGGCTACAGCTCTCAAATAAGTTGCCAGAGAGAAAATTTTTCTTTGGTGTTCTTGCAACTCTGAAACCTGAGTACTTAAATGAAGTTATTTAAGAAGCTCATAAGAAACGCTACAGCATCTCTCCTGAAGAAAAAGAGAAGCAAGGTATTAGGATAAGTGATACCTGGCTGTAGGAACTTTAAAAGCATCCTTCATCTCAAGTAAGCTTAGTCTTCTAACTTTATAGAAAAACTTGGTACTGCTATATACTTGATGAAAGAGCGCAGCAAATTAAACAGAGAGAGAAAGTCTTATGTAAAACATGAATTGAGTAAGAGGCTCTTCAAAGATTTATAAAAGCCAGAAGAGATGAACATAGATGCAGGAGCTGGTACTAAGAGAAGAAACATAGGCCCAAGCAAGCCTTAAGAGGAAGAAAAGAAAGAGAAGCCAAATCCCTAACGGGCAAATTTAATATGTGAACTTATTCATTCGCTTAAATCTAAAACTTATTTATATATTCAAAATCTCCCTTCTCTTGCGCATACTTTATCTTTCTCATCGCTGACTCTTTTAGCAGCACTCTTAATAAAATCGACTGTATCTATCTTTAAATCATGCATCAGATGGTAGAGCAGCAATTTCTTATAATGACCTTTCAATAATCCCAAATATAATTCAATTCCATTGAACTAAGGGCTGTAAGGAACATTAAATACAGGCGTTATATTTAGCCTTTCATATTCTTTCCTTGAGTCTTTAGTTTTATGAACTGACATATTATCAACGAATAGAATAATCTCTTAGTCAGCGTACTTATCTCTGAGTTATTGCAAGAACTTAATATATTATTCAGTCTTTATAGAACGAGGATGAATAACATAAGTCTCGATGCCACTATCTTCACTTATTCCTCCAAGAATAGCATGAGTTTAAACCTTAACTTTTTAGTCATAAACTTTTATATTACTACATCTCTTGTACCAAGACCTTGATATAAATGTATTGAATGTAAATACAGCTTCATCAGCGTGTATGAACTTTATATTATGCTCTTAAGACCTCTGCATTTAATCGAATATCTATTTTAAATTAGTCTAATAAAATGAAACATTAAAGTCAATCACTCTCTAAATGCGATAGACTGTCTTGTAAGATATTCCGTTCTTTTTATATATGTTCGCTATAGATTAAGCAGAGATATATGAAGCTCAGGAAATTGGCGATGAGACATCACAGCCCGCTAGGCCAGAGAGAAATGAGCCCAGTATTTAAGAGTCTTATCATTAATAAGATATTCAATATGATGCTGCTAAAATTTTAAAGGTCTCTAAGGCTTAGAATTAAGATGATATCTCTTTAAATTCAATGCTAATAGACTGTGAGACCTCACAGTAGCAGGAGATTTATGGAGTAGCCTTGCTATAGACGTGAAATTAAGGATAGGCTTGAGTTGATCATTATATTCATCACATCCATAACGCAACTTAAACAATAAATCTATATACTCACTGTCATAAACAGACCCCAAACCTCGCATATACTCACTTGCATTACTAATATTTAAACATTAAACCCCTACATAAACCCTATTAAAACCCTAATAAAGTATGCACTAATAGTCTACTTTTATCAATCAAAAACTCAATCAAACTACTGAAAGGGTTTTGGGGTTTTGAATGTATATTTTTGTTTCTAGTCTGATAGAGTCTTTAACGCTGAGTAAAAGTAGCTAATGAACTACCTGTGTGCGATCAATAGTTTTTGAGATAAGACCCCAATAAGTTCACTTTTTATATATAAAATTATAGTAAAAATATAGAAAATATTCAATTTTTTAAAAAAATCTAATTTTTCCTTAAAATATTAATTTAGCCACCTTGCAAGAATTTAATTGAATTTAAAAATTTATATTATATTTAATTTATTTAAAAATGTGAAATAAATTAATTATAATATATTTTGATAAATTAAATAAATTTATAAATTCCATTAAATTCCTGTATAAGTGGCTAAATTAATATTTTAAGGAAAAATTAGATTTTTTTAAAAAAATTGAATATTTTCTATATATCTAACTATAATTTTATATATAAAAAGTGAACTAATTTGGAGTCATTTCTCGAAAACTATTGATCGCACACTTGTATTTTATTTGCTACTATTACTCAGCGTCAAAAACTATCAACTACAAACTAAAAAATATATATTATTGGGGGGCGTGTTTGACCCCATAGCCATTTCTTCTATTAAATTGAATCGCTTATTAGTGAATGAGTTTATAATCACTGTGATTTTGTTAGCAGTAAAAACTTGCTTATTAAAATGTAAACGCTTATCTAATTTAAACTCTGCCGAATTGAAATTCAGTAAGAGCATTGTTATAATTGTTTCACGTTCTACTACTTGAAATCATTCATTTTTATCTTCAAATATATTTAAAT
This sequence comes from Oxytricha trifallax, assembly GCA_000711775.1. Classification (NCBI taxonomy): domain Eukaryota; phylum Ciliophora; class Spirotrichea; order Sporadotrichida; family Oxytrichidae; genus Oxytricha; species Oxytricha trifallax. The sequence goes on along the minus strand of ARYC01011855.1, from coordinate 4,269 downwards.
GATTTGAAAACATTGTTTTATCTGTTGTTATATTCAAGTTACTTCATTTTTAGTTTCTTCTTTTTATTGATTTTTGTAGCATTAAGTCATTTATTTCCAACATATCTCATCACTTTAAGTTTTAAAGGTTTACTTATTCTTAGACATTATATTCTTAATGTTTATTATTAAGAACTTCTCTCGAGGTATTTAAATCTTTGATATAGGCTAATCACATTTAGTTTATAGGATCTGTTTGAATCATTCTTGGATGAGATCCTCTATATTTAGAATGAAAAAGGTTGTTCTTTTAAACTCGATAGAAATAAAAAATCTTTAGACTAGGTCTTTGAAGCTTAACCGTTTTATTACCAATTATTAATTTATTGTTTTACTAGCATTTTTCAAAATTTATCTATGATTTTAATCTAGACATTTCTATTAATAATAACATCTCTTTCAAGAATTTAAAATTTTAATCATATTTATTCAAAGGCAAGTATAATCAAAATAATTTTTTTTTTTTTTTTTCATATTTTTATTTCCTACTTTCATTTGATTTTATTAAATGTTGTAATGATTTATCTTTAATTAGAGTTCCTTAAAGCATTATATATATATATTAAAATTTTGGTTCTTTTTTAGTAATCTTTTTTATCCAAATTCATCCATAATAATAACCAATAAAATCCAGTTTTCCTAATTGTTAGTATTTGAAGTTCAGTCAGCTTCAACATTTAGAAATGCTAATAAGACAATAATAAAAGCCTCGAGAAGTCATGAAAAGATGGTAGAAGTCAGCCACCCACAGATGATGGCGTCAATAGAGTGTCTAAACAGCATAAGATTTTCCTTATTATAGGTAATTTAAATGCATCTAAAAGACTTTGGCATCTCTATGATAGAATATTTAGTGTTTTATACAATGAAGACGCACAGTAAGCTGAAATTTAGAATAGTAGTTTTGCTGAAATGAACCAAGTTTTAATTTCCATAGTATTTTAGTTTAATATCATGAAAATTGTGATTTTTAAAGAGAAAATATATATTTAAGCGGCATCACAATTTTCTAAGTAAATAAGGCAGATCTTTCTTTATTTTAACAGATAAAGGATATAATTTTTTTCAAATTCTCAAGAAAGTAGCAATCTGAGTTTGATAAGTGTAAGTAGCATTATGAGGAAATGAATTCATAGAAAAAGAAAGCAGAAGAATATGAATAAGAATGAAGATGCTGACCATTTCGAGAGATCCATCTAAAATGGAGACTCTCTTGTGATATATAAAAAGATGGCCAAGGTATTAACAAAAAGAAGTCAATGGAAATGAAGAGAACCGATTGACTAGCCCTATTCGAAATTTATTATTAATGATTTGTTGTTTGCATAGTTTAATTTATAGCCAAATATTAAAGGAATAAATTTGAATTTAAAAAATTATTTAAAAATAAAGTTCTATTTAATTACATTTATTCAAGTTATACTTTTTGGAGTTTTATTCTAAATAATACTCGCTCTAAAGAGAATTTAAACTTATCTGGTTTTTACTATTGGAGATAATACTTTATTTATCATATCCTTTGTGCGAAATATATTCAAAATATTAGGGTAATTTGTTTAGTTAATTTTGATGCCAAAGATAAAATTAATTATTTTTCACTTCAAGGATGATATAAATATTGTACCTCAAATAGTAAAGTCAAGCAAATTAAAATTATCTATTGAAAGAGTTCCATATTATCAAGATTTCAGAAAGTTAACTACCAATAATTATTCATTATCAAAACTTTAATTTTATTTAATTTTTCGAATTCAAATTCCTTAAAACAACTAACGCTGATAGAAATGTCTCTCATTTAAATTAAATTTTATTGACATTTGCATTCATTTTTGAAAGAATCAAACAGTCCTTTACTTCTATAAAGTTTTTATAATTATATAAGTCTTTTATTGGCTCATAGTCGTTTTGATTGTTTCACCCATTTAGTGCGATATGCTTTATAATTTTATGCTTATTAGTATAAATCTGTCAACTTAATTTTTATTTCGATAATCCTTTTTTGTAATAACCTTTCGATATTTTTAACTAATTTTTTGTTGGAATACTATACTTGATTTTCAATATTTTTGTATGAATCATAGTTTATAATAGGGAATTAATGAATTAAAATGAAAGCTTAATATATTGAAAAGCAATATTATCGATAAGAAACAGGAGGAGGAGATATATAGAACTCATATAATATTTAAGTCACAATAAGTATATCTTTGTTTTTTAGTGGCAATATTTCGTTAGACCACAGGTTTTGCTTGAGTGCTTTGCAAGACGACAGAGAGAAAGGAAACTTTGAAGACTTTTAGATGAATCAGAAACAGTCAAAATAGTAAAAAAGATTATAATATACAAATGCTCGAATAAAAAGAAATATATAATATTAATACTTAAAACATTGTTTATAAAATTTTATATAATTATATGCTAGATTAAAAATAAAATTATCTATAATTGTGAATCGAATTATTCAAACTTATATATTTTTACTACTTTTAGCCCAATAATGATATAAATTCTCAATTTATATCTTCTAGAATATATATGTGTATTGGATTATTGAAATGAAGTATGATTTAAATCTATATTAGGTTTAGTTTTTTCATAGGTATAAATAAGAATTATTTTAAAATAATTTACTAATAAAAGTAACTAATCTTTAAAATTAAAAAATTTCTATCTATAAAATAAATAATATCTCTAAAATTTAAAACAGTCAATAAATTACATTTCATATTCGCAGAAAAGTAATTTTTGATAAATATTAAGAATTTTAAAATAAAACAATTAAATTATAAATTATAAATATAATAGAAATGGGCGCAAGTAGTAAAAATATAATATTTATCACTAGCGCCAATTTTAAATATAATTTAATATAAATCAAACGAATTTATTAAAAATAATTATAATAAATTTTGGAGAGTGATTTATTTATAATATCAATATATTTTAAGATTTTATATATTAAAAAATTTGTCACTTTTTTTACTGAATGAAGATGACAACGAAAATGAAGAAAATTTCTGACATTTCCATAATTCATTATTATAATAAGTATTCCTGTTATATATAATTTAATTTCTACGATAATTTCGGATTACTTTTCATAAGTATCTTGACGTTTCTGTGTATATTTTCAACTTTGATTAACATATAGCAAACTATTCAGTAATATATTGTTATTCATTCATTAATAACATCATTAGTACTCATTTTTACTGACATTGATACTCTTTATTTTTAAGTTCTTATTTGCTTAGAGTGATATAAACAATTTTTTTTCTTAGATGATGAAACCAATTTTTAATTTGCAATATAAATGGCAAGATAATTACAGTGCTTAGTTCCCCTTCCTCTTATTCTATATGCTATGGTGCTATCTAGAAAATTGCCTACACTTATTTGGTACCATAATACAAACTTGACCTGAGGTTTGTTGGTAAACAATACACTTAAGATATGTTTCCACAAGATACGAGAAAGCATTTCGGAGATGGAAATTTTTTGGGGATTTTATTGCTGATTGCATATTATTTTCTATTATAGCTTTATACTTGGATTATATTATAATCTCAAATATATGAGTTACGAATTAAGAATTTGTTTAAATGTATAATGATAAAATATTATAGTCCTCCATATTTTTTATTTGCTAAGAAGTTTTGGAAATGATTTTGACAAAAGCAAGTAGTAGGTAAGACAATAAATTAAAGAAAGTAGAAGAGGCAATTTAAGATGGAGGATCTTGGAGAAGTAGTAAGCATTAATAAAGATAATGCTAAGAAAGAAAAGAGAAAGGTTTAGTTCTTAAATTGTAAATATGAATTGTAAATTAGCTTTCCAATTTTTACCAGTTCACATGCTTATAAGAATTTTACATAATTAGAAATAATATAGTCAAAGTAGTATCATAGTTCGATATTTATGGGGTAACTTATCTGAGATTGAACACATGAATATTTTCAGTCAAATTAAAAGAATCCCTGTTGAAATTTTTGATAGAATTACTATTGAGGTCTTGAATATGTAAGTCTGCTTGATGTTTGTATTGCAAAAGTAACTTAATTCTCAGGGAGTAGGAAAAGATGTTTTTTCTGTTGATATATCTGAAATTTTGACATTATTTTTGTGGATGAGCAAACTACAGTGATGAATCCTACAACAAGAAAGGAAGTTTGGCTACTAATTCATAAATTGAAGAAAAATAAAGTAATTATTCTCACAACATATACAGTA
>ARYC01011854.1:0-12834 GCA_000711775.1 Oxytricha trifallax | reverse complement strand
TCGATTTTTAAAATTTGGCCCAGGAGCCAAACCCTTCCCCGGCAAAACTCAACTTGCAATTTATATTTCCCAAAAACACCCAAAAACACCCGAAAATATCGATTCTGGTCATTTAGTCCTCGCTGAACACGAATATAAAATAAGAATTAATTTATCTTCAAACTGCGCAAAGTTACAGGCATTTGAAGTTTTATTATAGGGATTGATGAGTGAGTGTGTTAAACATCGATTTTTAGGGTTTTCAAGGCAGCGGGAGAGGGTCAGGAAATTCATGAGGTGACCTGGAATTAAGCAAATCCACTAAATTTGGGCTCCTGATCAATAGTGTAACACCGGAACACCAGATATATAGTCATTTTCAAAAGTTATTGGGTGGTCAATTTGTCCATTTTTTGATTTTTAAATTTGGCCCAGGAGCCGAACCCTTCCCCGGCAAAACTCAACTTGCAATTTATATTTCCCAAAAACTCCCGAAAATATCATTTCTGGTCATTTGACCTCGCTGAACACGAATATAAAATCAGACTTGACTTATCTTCAAAACGCGCAAAGATACAGGCATTTCAAGTTTTATTATAAGAACTGATGAGTGAGTGTGTTAAACATCGATTTTTAGGGTTTTCAAGGCAGCGGGAGAGGGTCAAGGAAATTCATGAGGTGACCTGGAATTAAGCAAATCCACTAAATTTGGGCTCCTGATCAAGAGTGTAACACCGGAACACCAGATATATAGTCATTTTTAAAAGTTATTGGGAGGTCAATTTGTCCATTTTTTGATTTTTTAAATTTGGCCCAGGAGCCGAACCTATCCCCGGGAAAACTCAACTTGCAATTTATATTTCCAGAAAACTCCCGAAAATATCAATTCTAGTCATTTAGACCTCGCTGAACACGATATAACATCAGAATTAATTTATCTTCAAAGCGCGCAAAGATACAGCCATATTAAGTTTTATTATAGGAATTGATGAGTGAGTGTGTTAAACATCGATTTTTAGGGTTTTCAAGGCAGCGGGAGAGGGTCAAGGAAATTCATGAGGTGACCTGGAATTAAGCAAATCCACTAAAATTAGGCTCCTGATCAAGAGTGTAACACCGGAACACCAGATATATAGTCATTTTCAAAAGTTATAGGGGGGGTAAATTTGTTCATTTTTTGATTTTTTAAATTTGGCCCAGTAACCGAACCTTTCCCCGGCAAAACTCAACTTGCAATATATATTTCCCAAAAACTCCTGAGAATATCAATTCTGGTCATTTAGACCTCGTTGAACACGAATATAAAATCAGAATTGATTTATCTTCAAAGCGCGCAAAGATAAAACTATCTTAAGTTTATTTATAAGAATTGATGAGTGAGTGTGTTAAACATCGATTTTTAGGGTTTTCAAGGCAGCGGGAGAGGGTCAAGGAAATTCATGAGGTGACCTGGAATTAAGCAAATCCACTAAAATTAGGCTCCTGATCAAGAGTGTAACCCCGGAACACAAGATATATAGTCATTTTCAAAAGTTATAGGGGGGTCAATTTGTCCATTTTTTGATTTTGTAAATTTGGCCCAGGAAGCCGAACCTTTCCCCGGCAAAACTCAACTTGCAATTTATATTTCCCAAAAACTCCCGAAAATATCAATTCTGGTCATTTAGACCTCGCTGAACACGAATATAAAGTCAGAATTAATTTATCTTCAAAGCGCGCAAAGATACAGCCATATTAAGTTTTATTATAGGAATTGATGAGTGAGTGTGTTAAACATCGATTTTGAGGGTTTCAAGGCAGCGGGAGAGAGTCAAGGAAATTCATGAGATGACCTGGAATTAAGCAAATCCACTAAATTTGGGCTCCTGATCAAGAGTGTGACACCGGAGCACCAGATATATAGTAATTTTCAAAAGTTATACGGGGTCAATTTGTCCATTTTTTGATTTTTAAAATTTGGCCCAGGAGCCGAACCTTTCCCCGGCAAAACTCAACTTGCAATTTATATTTCCCAAAACTCCCGAAAATATCAATTCTGGTCATTTAGACCTCGCTGAACACGAATATAAAATCAGAATTAATTTATCTGCAAAGCGCGCAAAGATACAGCCATATTAAGTTTTATTATAGGAATTGATGAGTGAGTGTGTTAAACATCGATTTTTAGGGTTTTCAAGGCAGCGGGAGAGGGTCAAGGAAATTCATGAGGTGACCTGGAATTAAGCAAATCCACTAAAATTAGGCTCCTGATCAAGAGTGTAACCCCGGAACACAAGATATATAGTCATTTTCAAAAGTTATAGGGGGGTCAATTTGTCCATTTTTTGATTTTGTAAATTTGGCCCAGGAAGCCGAACCTTTCCCCGGCAAAACTCAACTTGCAATTTATATTTTCCCAAAAACTCCCGAAAATATCAATTCTGGTCATTTTGACCTCGCTGAACACGAATATAAAATCAGAATTAATTTATCTTCAAAGCGCGCAAAGATCCAGCCATATTAAGTTTTATTATAGGAATTGATGAGTGAGTGTGTTTAAACATCGATTTTTAGGGTTTTCAAGGCAGCGGGAGAGGGTCAAGGAAATTCATGAGGTGACCTGGAATTAAGCAAATCAACTAAATTAGGGCTCCTAATCAAGAGTGTAACACCGGAACACCAGATATATAGACATTTTCAAAAGTTATTGGGGGGTCAATTTGTCCATTTTTTGATTTTTTAAATTTGGCCCAGGAGCCGAACCTTTCCCCGGCAAAACTCAACTTGCAATTTTATATTTCCCAAAAACTCCCCAAAATATCAATTCTGGTCATTTTGACCTCGCTGAACACGAATATAAAGTCAGAATTAATTTATCTTCAAAGCGCGCAAAGATACAGCCATATTAAGTTTTATTATAGGAATTGATGAGTGAGTGTGTTAAACATCGATTTTTAGGGTTTTCAAGGCAGCGGGAGAGGGTCAAGGAAATTCATGAGGTGACCTGGAATTAAGCAAATCAACTAAATTAGGGCTCCTAATCAAGAGTGTAACACCGGAACACCAGATATATAGTCATTTTCAAAAGTTATAGGGGGGTCAATTTGTCCATTTTTTGATTTTTTTAATTTGGCCCAGTAGCCGAACCCTTCCCCGGCAAAACTCAACTTGCAATTTATATTTCCCAAAAACTCCCGAAATATCATTTCTGGTCATTTTGACCTCGCTGAACACGAATATAAAATCAGAATTGACTTATATTCAAAACGCGCAAAGATACATGCATTTTAAGTTTTATTATAAGAACTGATGAGTGAGTGTGTTAAACATCGATTTTTAGGTTCAAGGCAGCGGGAGAGGGTCAAGGAAATTCATGAGGTGACCTGGAATTAAGCAAATCCACTAAAATTAGGCTCCTGATCAAGAGTGTAACCCCGGAACACAAGATATATAGTCATTTTCAAAAGTTATAGGGGGGTCAATTTGTCCATTTTTTGATTTTTTAAATTTGGTCCAGGAGCCGAACCTTTCCCCGGCATAACTCAACTTGCAATATATTATATTTCCCAAAAACTCCCGAAAATATCAATTCTGGTCATTTTGACCTCGCTGAACACGAATATAAAATCAGAATTACTTTATCTTCAAAGCGCTCAAAGATACAGCCATATTAAGTTTTATTATAGGAATTGATGAGTGAGTGTGTGAAACATCGATTTTGAGGGTTTTCAAGGCAGCGGGAGAGGGTCACGGAAATTCATGAGATGACCTGGAATTAAGCAAATCCACTAAATTTGGGCTCCTGATCAAGAGTGTAACCCCGGAACACAAGATATATAGTCATTTTCAAAAGTTATAGGGGGGTCAATTTGTCCATTTTTTGATTTTGTAAATTTGGCCCTGGAGCCGAACCTTTCCCCGGCAAAACTCAACTTACAATTTATATTTCCCAAAAAATCCCGAAATTATCAATTCTGGTCATTTTGAGCTCGCTGAACACGAATATAAAATCAAAATTAATTTATCTTCAAAGCGCGCAAAGATACAGCCATATTAAGTTTTATTATAGGAATTGATGAGTGAGTGTGTTAAACATCGATTTTTAGGGTTTTCAAGGCAGCGGGAGAGGGTCAAGGAAATTCATGAGGTGACCTGGAATTAAGCAAATCCACTAAAATTAGGCTCCTGATCAAGAGTGTAACCCCGGAACACAAGATATATAGTCATTTTCAAAAGTTATAGGGGGGTCAATTTGTCCATTTTTTGATTTTTAAAATTTGGCCCAGGAGCCGAACCTTTCCCCGGCAAAACTCAACTTGCAATTTATATTTCCCAAAAACTCCCGAAAATATCAATTCTGGTCATTTTGACCTCGCTGAACACGAATATAACATCAGAATTAATTTATCTTCAAAGCGCGCAAAGATACAGCCATATTAAGTTTTATTATAGGAATTGATGAGTGAGTGTGTTAAACATCGATTTTGAGGGTTTTCAAGGCAGCGGGAGAGGGTCAAGGAAATTCCTGAGTTGACCTGGAATTAAGCAAATCTACTAAATTTGGGCTCCTGATCAAGAATGTAACACCGGAACACCAGATATATAGTCATTTTCAAAAGTTATAGGGGGGTCAATTTGTTCCATTTTTTGATTTTTAAAATTTGGCCCAGGAGCCGAACCTTTCCCCGGCAAAACTCAACTTGCAATTTATATTTCCCAAAAACACCCGAAAATAACGATTCTGGTCATTTAGAACTCGCTGAACACGAATATTAAATGATAATTTATTTATCTTCAAAGCGCGCAAAGAAATAGGCATTTTAAGCTTTATTATAGGAATTGATGAGTGAGTATGTTAAACATCGATTTTTAGGGTTTTCAAGGCAGCGGGAGAGGGTCAAGGAAATTCATGAGATGACCTGGAATTAAGCAAATCCACTAAATTTGGGCTCCTGATCAAGAGTGTGACACCGGAGCACCAGATATATAGTAATTTTCAAAAGTTATACGGGGTCAATTTGTCCATTTTTTGATTTTTAAAATTTGGCCCAGGAGCCGAACCTTTCCCCGGCAAAACTCAACTTGCAATTTATATTTCCCAAAAACTCCCGAAAATATCAATTCTGGTCATTTTGACCTCGCTGAACACGAATATAACATCAGAATTAATTTATCTTCAAAGCGCGCAAAGATACAGCCATATTAAGTTTTATTATAGGAATTGATGAGTGAGTGTGTTAAACATCGATTTTTAGGGTTTTCAAGGCAGCGGGAGAGGGTCAAGGAAATTCATGAGGTGACCTGGAATTAAGCAAATCCACTAAAATTAGGCTCCTGATCAAGAGTGTGACACCGGAACACCAGATATATAGTCATTTTCAAAAGTTATAGGGGGGTCAATTTGTCCATTTTTTCATTTTTTAAATTTGGTCCAGGAGCCGAACCTTTCCCCGGCATAACTCAACTTGCAATTTATATTTCCCAAAAACTCCCGAAAATATCAATTCTGGTCATTTAGACCTCGCTGAACACGAATATTAAATCAGAATTTATTTATCTTCAAAGCGCGCAAAGATACAGTCATATTAAGTTTTATTATAGGAATTGATGAGTGAGTGTGTTAAACATCGATTTTTAGGGTTTTCAAGGCAGCGGGAGAGGGTCACGGAAATTCATGAGGTGACCTGGAATTAAGCAAATCCACTAAATTTGGGCTCCTGATCAATAGTGTAACACCGGAACACCAGATATATAGTCATTTTCAAAAGTTATTGGGTGGTCAATTTGTCCATTTTTTGATTTTTTAAATTTGGCCCAGGAGCCGAACCTTTCCCCGGCAAAACTCAACTTGCAATTTATATTTCCCAAAAACTCCCGAAAATATCAATTCTGGTCATTTTGACCTCGCTGAACACGAATATAAAATCAGAATTACTTTATCTTCAAAGCGCTCAAAGATACAGCCATATTAAGTTTTATTATAGGAATTGATGAGTGAGTGTGTTAAACATCGATTTTGAGGGTTTTCAAGGCAGCGGGAGAGGGTCACGGAAATTCCTTAGATGACCTGGAATTAAGCAAATCCACTAAATTTGGGCTCCTGATCAAGAGTGTAACACCGGAACACCAGATATATAGTCATTTTTAAAAGTTATTGGGAGGTCAATTTGTCCATTTTTTGATTTTTTAAATTTGGCCCAGGAGCCGAACCTATCCCCGGGAAAACTCAACTTGCAATTTATATTTCCAGAAAACTCCCGAAAATATCAATTCTAGTCATTTAGACCTCGCTGAACACGAATATAAAATCAGAATTGATTTATCTTCAAAGCGCGCAAAGATACAGCCATATTAAGTTTTATTATAGGAATTGATGAGTGAGTGTGTTAAACATCGATTTTTAGGGTTTTCAAGGCAGCGGGAGAGGGTCAAGGAAATTCATGAGGTGACCTGGAATTAAGCAAATCCACTAAAATTAGGCTCCTGATCAAGAGTGTAACCCCGGAACACAAGATATATAGTCATTTTCAAAAGTTATAGGGGGGTCAATTTGTCCATTTTTTGATTTTGTAAATTTGGCCCAGGAAGCCGAACCTTTCCCCGGCAAAACTCAACTTGCAATTTATATTTCCCAAAAACTCCCGAAAATATCAATTCTGGTCATTTTGACCTCGCTGAACACGAATATAAAATCAGAATTAATTTATCTTCAAAGCGCGCAAAGATACAGCCATATTAAGTTTTATTATAGGAATTGATGAGTGAGTGTGTTAAACATCGATTTTGAGGGTTTTCAAGGCAGCGGGAGAGGGTCACGGAAATTCATGAGATGACCTGGAATTAAGCAAATCCACTAAATTTGGGCTCCTGATCAAGAGTGTGACACCGGAACACCAGATATATAGTCATTTTCAAAAGTTATAGGGGGGTCAATTTGTCCATTTTTTGATTTTTAAAATTTGGCCCAGGAGCCGAACCTTTCCCCGGCAAAACTCAACTTGCAATTTATATTTCCCAAAAACTCCCGAAAATATCAATTCTGGTCATTTTGACCTCGCTGAACACGAATATAAAATCAGAATTACTTTATCTTCAAAGCGCTCAAAGATACAGCCATATTAAGTTTTATTATAGGAATTGATGAGTGAGTGTGTGAAACATCGATTTTGAGGGTTTTCAAGGCAGCGGGAGAGGGTCACGGAAATTCATGAGATGACCTGGAATTAAGCAAATCCACTAAATTTGGGCTCCTGATCAAGAGTGTGACACCGGAACACCAGATATATAGTCATTTTCAAAAGTTATAGGGGGGGTCAATTTGTCCATTTTTTGATTTTTTTAATTTGGCCCAGGAGCCGAACCTTTCCCCGGCAAAACTCAACTTGCAATTTATATTTCCCAAAAACTCCCGAAAATATCAATTCTGGTCATTTTGACCTCGCTGAACACGAATATAAAATCAGAATTTATTTATCTTCAAAGCGCGCAAAGATACAGCCATCTTAAGTTTTATTATAGGAATTGATGAGTGAGTGTGTTAAACATCGATTTTTAGGGTTTTCAAGGCAGCGGGGAGGGTCACGGAAATTCATGAGGTGACCTGGAATTAAGCAAATCCACTAAATTTGGGCTCCTGATCAAGAGTGTAACACCGGAACACCAGATATATAGTCATTTTCAAAAGTTATTGGGGGGTCAATTTGTCCATTTTTTGATTTTTTAAATTTGGCCCAGGAGCCGAACCTTTCCCCGGCAAAACTCAACTTGCAATTTATATTTCCCAAAAACTCCCGAAAATATCAATTCTGGTCATTTAGACCTCGCTGAACACGAATATAAAATCAGAATTGATTTATCTTCAAAGCGCGCAAAGATACAGCCATATTAAGTTTTATTATAGGAATTGATGAGTGAGTGTGTTAAACATCGATTTTTAGGGTTTTCAAGGCAGCGGGAGAGGGTCAAGGAAATTCATGAGGTGACCTGGAATTAAGCAAATCCACTAAAATTGGGCTCCTGATCAAGAGTGTAACACCGGAACACAAGATATATAGTCATTTTCAAAAGTTATAGGGGGGTCAATTTGTCCATTTTTTGATTTTGTAAATTTGGCCCAGGAGCCGAACCTTTCCCCGGCAAAACTCAACTTGCAATTTATATTTCCCAAAAACTCCCGAAAATATCAATTCTGGTCATTTAGACCTCGCTGAACACGAATATAAAATCAGAATTAATTTATCTTCAAAGCGCGCAAAGATACAGCCATATTAAGTTTTATTATAGGAATTGATGAGTGAGTGTGTTAAACATCGATTTTGAGGGTTTTCAAGGCAGCGGGAGAGGGTCACGGAAATTCATGAGGTGACCTGGAATTAAGCAAATCCACTAAATTTGGGCTCCTGATCAAGAGTGTAACCCCGGAACACAAGATATATAGTCATTTTCAAAAGTTATAGGGGGGTCAATTTGTCCATTTTTTGATTTTTTAAATTTGGCCCAGGAGCCGAACCTTTCCCCGGCAAAACTCAACTTGCAATTTATATTTCCCAAAAACTCCCGAAATATCAATTCTGGTCATTTTGACCTCGCTGAACACGAATATAAAATCAGAATTAATTTATCTTCAAAACGCGCAAAGATACAGCCATATTAAGTTTTATTATAGGAACTGATGAGTGAGTGTGTTAAACATCGATTTTTAGGGTTTTCAAGGCAGCGGGAGAGGGTCACGGAAATTCATGAGATGACCTGGAATTAAGCAAATCCACTAAATTTGGGCTCCTGATCAAGAGTGTAACCCCGGAACACCAGATATATAGTCATTTTCAAAAGTTATAGGGGGGTCAATTTGTCCATTTTTTGATTTTTAAAATTTGGCCCAGGAGCCGAACCTTTCCCCGGCAAAACTCAACTTGCAATTTATATTTCCCAAAAACTCCCGAAAATATCAATTCTGGTCATTTTGACCTCGCTGAACACGAATATAAAATCAGAATTACTTTATCTTCAAAGCGCTCAAAGATACAGCCATATTAAGTTTTATTATAGGAATTGATGAGTGAGTGTGTTAAACATCGATTTTGAGGGTTTTCAAGGCAGCGGGAGAGGGTCACGGAAATTCATGAGATGACCTGGAATTAAGCAAATCCACTAAATTTGGGCTCCTGATCAAGAGTGTAACCCCGGAACACAAGATATATAGTCATTTTCAAAAGTTATAGGGGGGTCAATTTGTCCATTTTTTGATTTTTTAAATTTGGCCCAGGAGCCGAACCTTTCCCCGGCAAAACTCAACTTGCAATTTATATTTCCCAAAAACTCCCGAAAATATCAATTCTGGTCATTTAGACCTCGCTGAACACGAATATAAAATGAGAATTAATTTATCTTCAAAGCGCGCAAAGATACAGCCATATTAAGTTTTATTATAGGAATTGATGAGTGAGTGTGTTAAACATCGATTTTGAGGGTTTTCAAGGCAGCGGGAGAGGGTCAAGGAAATTCATGAGGTGACCTGGAATTAAGCAAATCCACTAAATTTGGGCTCCTGATCAAGAGTGTGACACCGGAACACCAGATATATAGTCATTTTCAAAAGTTATAGGGGGGTCAATTTGTCCATTTTTCCATTTTTTAAATTTGGCCCAGGAGCCGAACCTTTCCCCGGCAAAACTCAACTTGCAATTTATATTTCCCAAAAACTCCCGAAAATATCAATTCTGCTCATTTTGACCTCGCTGAACACGAATATAAAATCAGAATTAATTTATCTTCAAAGCGCGCAAAGATACAGCCATATTAAGTTTTATTATAGGAATTGATGAGTGAGTGTGTTAAACATCGATTTTTAGGGTTTTCAAGGCAGCGGGAGAGGGTCAAGGAAATTCATGAGATGACCTGGAATTAAGCAAATCCACTAAATTTGGGCTCCTGATCAAGAGTGTGACACGGGAACACCAGATATATAGTCATTTTCAAAAGTTATAGGGAGGTCAATTTGTCCATTTTTTGATTTTTAAAATTTGGCCCAGGAGCCGAACCTTTCCCCGGCAAAACTCAACTTGCAATTTATATTTCCCAAAAACTCCCGAAAATATCAATTCTGGTCATTTTGACCTCGCTGAACACGAATATAAAATCAGAATTACTTTATCTTCAAAGCGCTCAAAGATACAGCCATATTAAGTTTTATTATAGGAATTGATGAGTGAGTGTGTGAAACATCGATTTTGAGGGTTTTCAAGGCAGCGGGAGAGGGTCACGGAAATTCATGAGATGACCTGGAATTAAGCAAATCCACTAAATTTGGGCTCTGATCAAGAGTGTGACACCGGAACACCAGATATATAGTCATTTTCAAAAGTTATAGGGGGGTCAATTTGTCCATTTTTTGATTTTTATAATTTGGCCCAGGAGCCGAACCCTTCCCCGGCAAAACTCAACTTGCAATTTATATTTCCCAACAACTCCCGAAAATATCAATTCTGGTCATTTAGACCTCGCTGAACACGAATATAAAATGAGAATTTATTTATCTTCATAGCGCGCAAAGATACAGCCATTTTAAGTTTTATTATAAGGAATTGATGAGTGAGTGTGTTAAACATCGATTTTTAGGGTTTTCAAGGCAGCGGGAGAGGGTCAAGGAAATTCATGAGGTGACCTGGAATTAAGCAAATCCACTAAATTTGGGCTCCTGATCAAGAGTGTGACACCGGGACACCGGATATATAGTCATTTTCAAAAGTTATAGGGGGTCAATTTGTCCATTTTTTGATTTTAAAAATTTGGCCCTGGAGCCGAACCTTTCCCCGGCAAAACTCAACTTGCAATTTATATTTCCCAAAAACTCCCGAAAATATCAATTCTGGTCATTTTGACCTCGCTGAACACGAATATAAAATCAGAATTACTTTATCTTCAAAGCGCTCAAAGATACAGCCATATTAAGTTTTATTATAGGAATTGATGAGTGAGTGTGTGAAACATCGATTTTGAGGGTTTTCAAGGCAGCGGGAGAGGGTCACGGAAATTCATGAGATGCTGGAATTAAGCAAATCCACTAAATTTGGGCTCTGATCAAGAGTGTGACACCGGAGCACCAGATATATAGTAATTTTCAAAAGTTATAGGGGGTCATTTGTCCATTTTTTGATTTTTTAAATTTGGCCCAGGAGCCGAACCTTTCCCCGGCAAAACTCAACTTGCATTTTATATTTCCCAAAACTCCCGAACATATCAATTCTGGTCATTTTGACCTCGCTGAACACGAATATTATATCAGAATTGATTTATCTTCAAAGCGCGCAAAGATACAGGCATTTAAGTTTTATTATAGGAATTGATGAGTGAGTGTGTTAAACATCGATTTTTAGGTTTTCAAGGCAGTGGGTGAGGGTCACGGAAATTCATGAGGTGACCTGGAATTAAGCAAATCCACTAAATTTGGGTCCTGATCAATAGTGTGACACTGGAACACCAGATATATAGTCATTTTCAAAAGTTATTGGGTGGTCAATTTGTCCATTTTTTTATTTTTTAAATTTGGCCCAGGAGCCGAACCTTTCCCCGGCAAAACTCAACTTGCAATTTATATTTCCCAAAAACTCCCAAAAATATCAATTCTGCTCATTTTGACCTCGCTGAACACGAATATAAAATGAGAATTAATTTATCTTGAAAGCGCGCAAAGATACAGCCATATTAAGTTTTATTATAGGAATTGATGAGTGAGTGTGTTAAACATCGATTTTGAGGGTTTTCAAGGCAGCGGGAGAGGGTCAAGGAAATTCATGAGATGACCTGGAATTAAGCAAATCCACTAAATTTGGGCTCCTGATCAAGTGTGTGACACGGGAACACCAGATATATAGTCATTTTCAAAAGTCATAGGGGGTCAATTTGTCCATTTTTTGATTTTTATAATTTGGCCCAGGAGCCGAACCCTTCCCCGGCAAAACTCAACTTGCAATTTATATTCCCAATAACTCCTGAAAATATCAATTCTGGTCATTTAGACCTCGCTGAACACGAATATAAAATCAGAATTAATTTGTCTTCAAAGCGCGCAAAGATACAGCCATTTTAAGCTTTATTATAAGAACTGATGAGTGATTGTGTTAAACATCGATTTTCAGGGTATTCAAGGCAGCGGGAGAGGGTCAAGGAAATTCATGAGATGACCTGGAATTAAGCAAATCCACTAAATTTGGGCTCCTGATCAAGAGTGTAACACCGGAACACCAGATATATAGTCATTTTCAAAAGTTATTGGGTGGTCAATTTGTCCATTTTTTGATTTTTTAAATTTGGCCCAGGAGCCGAACCTTTCCCCGGCAAAACTCAACTTGCATTTTGTATTTCCCAAAAACTCCCAAAAATATCAATTCTGGTCATTTAGACCTCGCTGAACACGAATATAAAATGAGAATTAATTTATATTCTTAACGCGCAAAGATACAGCCATTTTAAGTTTTATTATAAGAACTGATGAGTGAGTGTGTTAAACATCGATTTTAAGGGTTTTCAAGGCAGCGGGAGGGTCACGGAAATTCATGAGGTGACCTGGAATTAAGCAAATCCACTAAATTTGGGCTCCTGATCAATAGTGTAACACCGGAACACCAAATATATAGTCATTTTCAAAAGTTATAGGGGGGTCAATTTGTTCATTTTTTGATTTTTAAAATTTGGCCAGGAGCAGAACCTTTCCCCGGCAAAACTCAACTTGCAATTTATATTTCCCAAATTATCCCGAAAATATCTATTCTGGTCAATTTGACCTCGCTGAACACGAATATAAAATCAGAATTAATTTATCTTCAAAACGCGCAAAGATATAGGTATTTGAAGTTTTATTATAAGATTTGATGAGTG
>ARYC01011849.1:0-11486 GCA_000711775.1 Oxytricha trifallax | reverse complement strand
AGCAGTACAGAATCGTGTTCGGCATCCAACTTGCCTTTCACACCATCAGAACTATTCAGATTGAGGGCCTGTACAAAGGAGACAACTAAGAACTTATCCGATTTGTGTTAGAAATCATGAATTTCAGGTATAGGCCTGCTTAAGCTTAAGAGCTTGGTTGATCAACTCAGCGCCTGTTCACAACTAGGAGTAGTATAGTTTGAGCTTTAAGTATTAATGAAGCGTAGCCTTATCAGTAAAATATATATTCTATAATACCTAAATAAGTTCTTTATGTTTATTATTAAGTAATAATCATATAATTCTATAATAAAACTTAAGAATGGAGTCAAGCAAACTTACGAAGCAGCACTGTTTCACCTTCAAGCACTCTGCTCGTGCACTTGGTGGATACATCGTGTAGATTTACAAGGTGAGTTTTTCATTAAAGTAATTGTTCTTAATTATAGGTGATCGATGAACGCTTCAAGCGTACTTTCAAGTTCCTGGTGGATCCTCAAAGTGGATTTTCAAGCGTTTTACTTCTGGAGGTGCTCCGAGTGAACCAATTGTGGTGGTAACCTATAAGTGGTGTGGCTATCATAACGTATGGATATACCCATTCAAGAAGGAGGATCCACACATGCACTCATAGTATATTAATCTTGATCCTGACGATCCTTCAGATGGTTGGTTCTTCAGCTTTGATAACTATAGTCTTATACAGGTGGAGTAAGTAATACTATTATACTATTCAAACTATCGCTTACGCGCAATTTATAGCTAAATCAAGGGAGAATACAGAAAGACTGTGAATAAGTATGATGAGGAAATGAGGAGGCAGTTGACATCGCATGTAATGCCAGAACCCTAAGAATTTGTTGGAGTAGTTAGTTTTACAGTATGATTTAAAAGGAATGATTAATTAGTTTAAAGCAGTTTAAACTGCGATAGTTATTTTTTACACCATCTATAATTCCTACACTATGTGTATATAACTAAGAATTTCAATGATAATTACCAAGTACTTAATAAAATAAGTTTAAGCTATGCTTAATACCCTAAACTAGTTTAATTGCCTATTTCACTAAAAGAGTGATTTAAAATTTCTAATTAATTTATTCTAACTCGATTGACAATAAATACGCAACCTTCCTAAAATCATTTCATGTTCTACATAATCAACCAAGATAACTACTGCAGAAAGCAAAAAGTGTAGAGTGTGTCATGTCAGAGATACTGAGTAAATACTAAAATCAAACCCATATAAACTGAATGAACTACCATTCATATAAATAAATCAAGCAAAATCAGAATAACACAGAAGCTATAAAATCTAACCTAACATTAACCTAGCGCAGTCTAAATCAGTTTAATTCACTACTGATTATTTTGATAAGACTTCAATCCTTATGAAGCTGATGTTGATAAAATGAACACATTGATGATGAGAGCTCTCCTTAGTTATTTAATTTGATTTAAGGACCTATAGTAGAAAAGATCAAGGGAAAATAAAAATAGTTAAATAAAATCAATTTAATATACTTACAAGACATCACTCTGAATAATTTGATTTTCTCCAACAATTTGCTATTCGAATCTCTGATTCTGTACCTAAAAAAATGTTAAGTTTAAAAGTTTTAATGAAATTATTCTCCTCAGTAGTTCTCTGTACCCAAATCTTAGAGTGAAATTCCAATAAGTCAAACTTTTGATAAGGGGAGAACTACCGCCTCCAATGGTGTCTTAATACCCCCACCAAGGGAAGGATCAGCGGCTTTGAATTCTAGGATTCCAATATCCTCTTGAATCGCAGCCTAACGATCTGATAATAAGAGTTCCAATTCTCTTTTATTATCCGGAGAAACATTTCATAAATTTAATTATAAACTGCCTCGCTTAAGTAGGGTTTGCCACTAATTTGAATATTCGGTTCTAACTTTAGGGAAGTTTTAATTTAATCAAATGATAATTCTGATTTTTGATTATCAATTGTTGCATTATCAGAATCACTTGAATCTCTCTGAATTTTCCTTAGTAAGAGTACCCAAACGTTACTATTAAACCATAATGCTCAGTTTAAAATAGAGCAAGCCTCTCTTTAATTTATTCTTATATCTAATGATTCTTAAATTTTGAGAATTAAATCTAAGTAGGGAAAGTTGTCAATTCCTCAAGTATTTTTGGAAAGAATTTCTTAAACTCTTGAACAGAGGCTTTATCAACCATAAACTGGGGTTAAGCCAAGCTCTGTGAGTTAATAGAGCTTTTTTTCATAAATTGAAAATAAATTGATGTAATAAAACTTGCTGATTTAAAGGTAGCAGAGACCTGAAAGTTTACAGAACCTTTAAGTGTAGAGAGATTTTTTAAGAAAATTTGCTTAAAACAACTGCTTTTTTACTCTTAAATGGAGGGTATCCAACCATAGGCTGCGGCTGGACCCTCATGCTCCCGAGTAGAAGGAGCATGTTAAAATGATGGGAAGTATAAAATATAGGGAGGAGTCTAAAGTTAGGGCACAGAAATTGAGGAGGCAAAAGTTTGGTTTTAGCCCCAAATTTGCGAAATTTTAATTTGATAATGAATTATTATGAAATTCGCTGGCTTAAATAGGGCATTTTTGGAACCATACAACCTGGAGTCATACAGCCGGAGCAATGCAACCTGGATCCATACAACTTTAGGTTGATTCTTGCATAGTAGTTTGAATAAGCAGCTTTAGTACTTCTAATTGAACCCTATACATACTTAGCGAATTTTTCATACACTGGTACATGAATTTTTGAGATATCTTCAGGATATCTTCCTGGAACCGTACAACCTGAGGGGTGGAACCATACAACCTTGAGATATCTTCAGGATATCTTCATCTGGAACCATACAACCTTAGAGTGGATTCATACAACCTAGCATCTTAAATTCATCTATACCACCTTAATTTGAGCTCAATCACTTATATACGATGTTGCTATACCTAATTGCATTGATTGGAGAGGGTATGGTGGTATTTTGATAAGAGTGGCAAGAAAATGTAGGTTTTACTATAGAGTGGTTTTGACTTCTTAACTGTAGTATAGCTTTGAAATTTTGGCCTATTCTCAAACTTAAGTCCAATACACTTGACTTACCCAACTCTCACCTAATCATCCCAAAATCATCCAAATCATCATATATCTCATCGAGGCATCGAAAACATCATTAGAGTTGAAGTCAGAGCCCTTAGGCAAAAATCGATTTTTGAAGTTAGAGGCTCAAACTGGTGGTTTGAAAGCTGTTATAAACAACTATAAATACTAAGAATTTTTGAAGTTTGGTCTCTTATATTACCCATGCACATCGAATTAGCATGTTTTATCATTGTTCATTGTTGCTATAGTACTCTATACTAATGCATGAAGTGCTCTGAATCTTAGTGTACTCAGAGTTATTAGAAATTTTTCTTAATTTTCCATAGAATTTGAAATTTGAGATATCTTCAGGATATCTTCCTGGAACCATGCAACCTGAGGGTGGAGCCATACAACCTTAAAAAAATTTGATAAAACCCTATAATAATGCAAATTTTTGTCTGTTATAAGTATATATGAATATTGCAATCGATTGCTGCATTATTTTGTCTAGAATGAAGATTGAATTATATTATAGAGTATAATGCAATAAATTAGGTTGTGAATGTATTAGGGAAGGGATTATTAATAGTTTGCGAATTAGTCACTGACAGTTGTTTAAGAACGCGATTTCATCTTTAAGGTGCATGGTATGTCTTGTGTCTGCTTCAATCATGCCTAAAAGTTCATTAGCAACATCTTTGATAGTGATCTTGCCAGACCAGAGTCGTTGCACTTAGCCAGAGCCTTTGAATTGATTTCCATACGCTGGAGCTGTCTTCTCTTCATCAGAAAGAAATTCGTCTTTACAAACCTTCAGAATCAATTTGTTTTAACTTGGCTTTAGCACTAAGTAGAGAATGAAAACTGGTTTATTTAAATATTCTTTGGACTGGTGAATTGATTTTTCGTCTCTGGCTGCTTGCTGCACTTCCTTGGAAACTACACTAAAGCCACTCCAAGGTTTGACGAGTCGATCCTTTTTGAAAGCATAATCTAATCCAGCAATCAACACTTTCATATTGAAGGAAGATGGCCCAACTAGATATCTCATGATATTTTGATGAGGAGCGAATATGCCTCGCTGCATTAGTTCAAGATTTGCAATACATACTCCTATAGCTATTCTTAGTCTGTAAACATGCTTGAGCTTTGTTGCATTCATCAGGAATTTCCCAAGAGGGTAGAATTTCTAGTTTATTCTGAAGTTTTAAATGAATAAATTTTCATCACTGTCAAAGAAAAGATTTTGGCAAGGCAGAATGAACTTGGCGTCTTTATGGTCTTTTAATAAGTTGAATTCGTGATTTGCTCTATTCTTAGCGTGCCCCTTAATCAAGCTTCACCAACTGTAAGATTAATCGTTTTGTATATCATTCATTTGGAAGACTATCTCTTTGGTTGTTTGCACATACATTATCTAGATATTTTCAAACCCCAAGAAGTTCAAGAACTTTGCAAGAGTCTTCACGTAATCGTCTTCATCGTCTTTGAATGATAAGATACCCTGTTTTATGATCTGGTTCATTTAGTTGTAATACTGAAAGTATGAAGCTGTACTATTACTATTCAGCAGGTCTTAGCGCCCAACACCAATATAATTCAAGTTTGACTCAGAGTTTAGTCTTAAATTTAAAACTTTTGCATTATCAATCCAAGGTTCAGAATTTGACTTTACTGATTGCGATCCATGGTCTTGCTTGCTATTCTTTGCTGGTTGTATCTTCTGTTTTGTTATCACGAAATCAACTTCTGAATGAATGCCAAAGTCGACTTCATCTTTATCTTCACTGGTGCTATTAGATTCTGCTTAGGAATGCATTTACTGATTTTCCATATTAATTTGTGAACTCATACTTTCACTTTCTGAATCGACTGAGTCTTCTTAAATTGATCTTTTAGGTATACTTGTAGAGATAAAGTCGCTTATGTTATCGCTCTCCTCACTCTGATCCCTCTCAGCTACAAATTTCTTCAACTTTCTCTTAGCCTATAACTTGTGACTTTTCGCTTTTTAGATAGGTTATTATTCTTGGTTTATTTTATGCATAATCAATAGCGATGATTTTAAAATCTATAATGATTCTAACGAATCGAGTCTATTCAAAGTGAGGACCCCATAAGTTTCTGACAATCCAGTATTTAGTTCCATTCTCAACACCATAACCAACTACTGAGATATCGAGGATTATGTACCAATCATTGATGGATCAATGTATAAGCAGTTGTTTTACTTATCATGCAATTTATTAAATTTTAGAAAAGTTGACAGTTCTTGCAGAAATTGATTGGAACGCATTCAACACCATTGAAGTATAACCTTGAATGATAGATAGAGCAAGTCTCATCAACGATCTCAGATTAGTGCATAAATTGATAGGCAGCGATAGTGTTGCTAGATAAACTCCTCAGATATGTGAACTACTGTTCGTCACCGCCATTTAAACTAGTATCTGTTAATTTTTAATATATAATATACTAATTAATCTCAAAGTGTGATTTATATGATTTCGATTGATTTTAAAATAATAACTTAACAGGCAGAGGCTTATAATGGTAGAATAATCTAAAATTTATCACTTTTAATATCGATAAGCATGCCTCCCTATTATTGGATGTATAATCTGAGAATCCTTATGATTATGCTGAATTTAATTATAAAAATGATTTTCAACTAATTTTGATGGATGAATATGGTTCTACTATATGTTTTTATTTAAAGCAAGAACCAACATACAGTGTTGGATCTTCCGCAGGCTGCTTTAAATAAAAACATATAGTAGAACCATATTCATCCATCAAAATTAGTTGAAAATCATTTTTATAATTAAATTCAGCATAATCATAAGGATTCTCAGATTATACATCCAATAATAGGGAGGCATGCTTATCGATGCCAAAAGTGTTAATTTTTAGATTATTCTACCATTATAAACCTCTGCCTGTTAAGTTATTATTTTAAAATCAAGCGAAATTGTATAAATCACACTTTGAGATTAACTAGTATATTATATATTAAAAATTAACAGATATCAGTTTAAATGGCGGTGACGAAGAGTAGGTCACATATCTGAGGTGTTTATGTTGCAACACTATCGCTGCCTATCAATTTATGCACTAATCTGAGATCGTTGATGAGACTTGCTCTATCTATCATTCAAGGTTATACTTCAATGGTGTTGAATGCGTTCCAATCAATTTCTGCAAGAACTGTCAACTTTTCTAAAATTTAATAAATTGCATGATAAGTAAAACAACTGCTTATACATTGATCCATCAATGATTGGTACATAATCCTCGATATCTCAGTAGTTGGTTATGGTGTTGAGAATGGAACTAAATACTGGATTGTCAGAAACTTATGGGGTCCTCACTTTGAATAGACTCGATTCGTTAGAATCATTATAGATTTTAAAATCATCGCTATTGATTATGCATAAAATAAACCAAGAATAATAACCTATCTAAAAAGCGAAAAGTCACAAGTTATAGGCTAAGAGAAAGTTGAAGAAATTTGTAGCTGAGAGGGATCAGAGTGAGGAGAGCGATAACATAAGCGACTTTATCTCTACAAGTATACCTAAAAGATCAATTTAAGAAGACTCAGTCGATTCAGAAAGTGAAAGTATGAGTTCACAAATTAATATGGAAAATCAGTAAATGCATTCCTAAGCAGAATCTAATAGCACCAGTGAAGATAAAGATGAAGTCGACTTTGGCATTCATTCAGAAGTTGATTTCGTGATAACAAAACAGAAGATACAACCAGCAAAGAATAGCAAGCAAGACCATGGATCGCAATCAGTAAAGTCAAATTCTGAACCTTGGATTGATAATGCAAAAGTTTTAAATTTAAGACTAAACTCTGAGTCAAACTTGAATTATATTGGTGTTGGGCGCTAAGACCTGCTGAATAGTAATAGTACAGCTTCATACTTTCAGTATTACAACTAAATGAACCAGATCATAAAACAGGGTATCTTATCATTCAAAGACGATGAAGACGATTACGTGAAGACTCTTGCAAAGTTCTTGAACTTCTTGGGGTTTGAATATCTAGATAATGTATGTGCAAACAACCAAAGAGATAGTCTTCCAAATGAATGATATATAAAACGATTAATCTTACAGTTGGTTGAAGCTTTATTAAGGGCAGCACGCTAAGAATAGAGCAAATCACGAATTCAACTTATTAAAAGACCATAAAGACGCCAAGTTCATTCTGCCTTGCCAAAATCTTTTCTTTGACAGTGATGAAAGTTTATTCATTTAAAGCTTCAGAATAAACTAGAAATTCTACCCTCTTGGGAAATTCCTGATGAATTCAACAAAGCTCAAGCATGTTTACAGACTAAGAATAGCTATAGGAGTATGTATTGCAAATCTTGAACTAATGTAGCGAGGCATATTCCCTCCTCATCAAAATATCATGAGATATCTAGTTGGGCCATCTTCCTTCAATATGAAAGTGTTGATTGCTGGATTAGATTATGCTTTCAAAAGGATCGCCTCTTCAAACCTTGGAGTGCCTTTAGTGTAGTTTCCAATGAAGTGCAGCAAGCAGCCAGAGATGAAAGATCAATTCACCAGTCCAAAGAATATTTAAATAAACCAGTTGCTTTCATTCTCTACTTAGTGCTAAAGCCAAGTTAAAACAAATTGATTCTGAAGGTTTGTAAAGACGAATTTCTTTCTGATGAGGAGAAGGCAGCTCCAGCGTATGGATATCAATTCAGAGGCTATGACTAAGGCAACGACTCTGGTCCGGCAAGATTGAAATAAAGTGTGTTGCTAATGAACTTCTAAGTACGATTGAAGCAGACTTCCCAAAACATACCATGCACCTTACGGACGTAATCGAGTTCTTAAACAACGGTCAGTGGCTGATTCGCAAACTATTCATAATCCCTTCCCTATTACATTCACAACTTAATTTCTTGCACATTATGTGTTAATGGCACTCTATAATATAATTCAATCTTCATTCTAGACAAGATAATGCAGCAATCGATTGCAATATTCATATATACTTATAACAGACAAAAATTTGCATTATTATAGGGTTTTATCAAATTTTGGGTTTTAAGGTTGTATGGCTCCACCCCTCAGGTTGCATGGTTCCAGGAAGATATCCTGAAGATATCTCAAATTTCAAATTCTATGGAAAATTAAGAAAAATTTCTAATAACTCTGAGTACACTAAGATTCAGAGCACTTCATGCATTAGTATAGAGTACTATAGCAACAATGAACACATCAATGATAAAACATGCTAATTCGATGTGCATGGGTTATAATATAAGAGACCAAACTTCAAAAATTCTTAGTATTTCTAGTTGTTTATAACAGCTTTCAAAGCACCAGTTTGAGTCTCTAACTTGAAACATCGATTTTTGCCTAAGGGCTCTGACTTCAACTCTAATGATGTTTTCGATGCCTCGGATGAGATATATGATGATTTGGATGATTTTCGGATGGTTAGGTGAGAGTTGGGTAAGTCAAGTGTATTGGACTTAAGTTTGAGAATAGCCCTAAATTTCAAAGCTATACCACAGTTAAGAAGTCAAAACCACTCTAAAAGTAAAACCTGCATTTTCTTACCACTCTTATCACAATACCACCATACCCTCTCCAATCAATGCAATTAGGTATAGCAACATCGTATATAAGTGATTGAGCTCAAATTAAGGTGGTATAGATGAATTTAAGATGCTAGGTTGTATGAATCCACTCTAAGGTTGTATGGTTCCAGATGAAGATATCCTGAAGATATCTCAAGGTTGTATGGTTCCACCCCTCAGGTTGTACGGTTCCAGGAAGATATCCTGAAGATATCTCATAAAATCATGTACCAGTGTATAAAAAAATCGCTAAGTATGTATAGGGTTCAATTAGAAGTAATAAAGCTGCTTATTCAAACTACTATGCAAGAATCAACCTAAAGTTGTATGGATCCAGGTTGCATGGCTCCAGCTGTATGACTCCAGGTTGTATGGTTCCAAAAATGCCCTATTTAAGCCAGCGAATTTCATAATAATTCATTATCAAATTAAAATTTCGCAAATTTGGGGCTAAAACCAAACTTTTGCCTCCTCAATTTCTGTGCCCTAACTTTAGACTCCTCCCTATATTTTATACTTCCCATCATTTTAACATGCTCCTTCTACTCGGGAGCATGAGGGTCCAGCCGCAGCCTATGGTTGGATACCCTCCATTTAAGAGTAAAAAAGCAGTTGTTTTAAGCAAATTTTCTTAAA
Organism: Oxytricha trifallax; assembly: GCA_000711775.1. NCBI lineage: Eukaryota > Ciliophora > Spirotrichea > Sporadotrichida > Oxytrichidae > Oxytricha > Oxytricha trifallax. The sequence goes on along the minus strand of ARYC01011849.1, from coordinate 2,140 downwards.
AAATCTCTCTACACTTAAAGGTTCTGTAAACTTTCAGGTCTCTGCTACCTTTAAATCAGCAAGTTTTATTACATCAATTTATTTTCAATTTATGAAAAAAAGCTCTATTAACTCACAGAGCTTGGCTTAACCCCAGTTTATGGTTGATAAAGCCTCTGTTCAAGAGTTTAAGAAATTCTTTCCAAAAATACTTGAGGAATTGACAACTTTCCCTACTTAGATTTAATTCTCAAAATTTAAGAATCATTAGATATAAGAATAAATTAAAGAGAGGCTTGCTCTATTTTAAACTGAGCATTATGGTTTAATAGTAACGTTTGGGTACTCTTACTAAGGAAAATTCAGAGAGATTCAAGTGATTCTGATAATGCAACAATTGATAATCAAAAATCAGAATTATCATTTGATTAAATTAAAACTTCCCTAAAGTTAGAACCGAATATTCAAATTAGTGGCAAACCCTACTTAAGCGAGGCAGTTTATAATTAAATTTATGAAATGTTTCTCCGGATAATAAAAGAGAATTGGAACTCTTATTATCAGATCGTTAGGCTGCGATTCAAGAGGATATTGGAATCCTAGAATTCAAAGCCGCTGATCCTTCCCTTGGTGGGGGTATTAAGACACCATTGGAGGCGGTAGTTCTCCCCTTATCAAAAGTTTGACTTATTGGAATTTCACTCTAAGATTTGGGTACAGAGAACTACTGAGGAGAATAATTTCATTAAAACTTTTAAACTTAACATTTTTTTAGGTACAGAATCAGAGATTCGAATAGCAAATTGTTGGAGAAAATCAAATTATTCAGAGTGATGTCTTGTAAGTATATTAAATTGATTTTATTTAACTATTTTTATTTTCCCTTGATCTTTTCTACTATAGGTCCTTAAATCAAATTAAATAACTAAGGAGAGCTCTCATCATCAATGTGTTCATTTTATCAACATCAGCTTCATAAGGATTGAAGTCTTATCAAAATAATCAGTAGTGAATTAAACTGATTTAGACTGCGCTAGGTTAATGTTAGGTTAGATTTTATAGCTTCTGTGTTATTCTGATTTTGCTTGATTTATTTATATGAATGGTAGTTCATTCAGTTTATATGGGTTTGATTTTAGTATTTACTCAGTATCTCTGACATGACACACTCTACACTTTTTGCTTTCTGCAGTAGTTATCTTGGTTGATTATGTAGAACATGAAATGATTTTAGGAAGGTTGCGTATTTATTGTCAATCGAGTTAGAATAAATTAATTAGAAATTTTAAATCACTCTTTTAGTGAAATAGGCAATTAAACTAGTTTAGGGTATTAAGCATAGCTTAAACTTATTTTATTAAGTACTTGGTAATTATCATTGAAATTCTTAGTTATATACACATAGTGTAGGAATTATAGATGGTGTAAAAAATAACTATCGCAGTTTAAACTGCTTTAAACTAATTAATCATTCCTTTTAAATCATACTGTAAAACTAACTACTCCAACAAATTCTTAGGGTTCTGGCATTACATGCGATGTCAACTGCCTCCTCATTTCCTCATCATACTTATTCACAGTCTTTCTGTATTCTCCCTTGATTTAGCTATAAATTGCGCGTAAGCGATAGTTTGAATAGTATAATAGTATTGCTTACTCCACCTGTATAAGACTGTAGTTATCAAAGCTGAAGAACCAACCGTCTGAAGGATCGTCAGGATCAAGATTAATATACTATGAGTGCATGTGTGGATCCTCCTTCTTGAATGGGTATATCCATACGTTATGATAGCCACACCACTTATAGGTTACCACCACAATTGGTTCACTCGGAGCAACCTCCAGAAGTACAACGTTTGAAAATCCACTTTGAGGATCCACCTGGAACTTGAAAGTTCGCTTGAAGCGTTCATCGATCACCTATACTTAAGGAATAAGTTAACTTTGATGAGTTACTCACCTTGTAAATCTCCACGATGTATCCACCAAGTGCATGAGCAGAGTGCTTGAAGGTGAAGCAGTGCTGCTTCGTAAGTTTGCTTGACTTCATTCTTAAGTTTTATTATAGAATTATATGATTATTACTTAATAATAAATATAAAGAACTTGTTTAAGTATTAAAGACTATATATTTTACTGATAAGACTACGCTTCGTTAATA
>ARYC01011848.1:0-19410 GCA_000711775.1 Oxytricha trifallax | reverse complement strand
CAAGCATTAAAAAATAGATAGGTGTAGTTTCACGTTTATCGAGTGACTACAAATTGGTAAAATCGCTCGTAAAGAAAATCGAGTTTCAATAATCGTGACAGGCATTAAGAATTGTACATTTATAGAGAAAAAAAATTTAAAGAAACCTCAACCCACCTTATAATATTTACTAAAGCTATTCTGCTCATTTGTACAGGTCGCGGTGGAATACATCTCAAATAAAGCATAACAATGATTCTGTGTGACTTTAAGAAAGAATTTGAATTGAATAAAAGGACTTCGATAAAATACTCAAAAATTTAATTATCTGCAAAGCTATTAACAAATTTAAATAATTAAACGATGTAAAATTATCTGAAAAGAGTTAGATTATCATTATTCATTTAACCATCGTTATTACAAAAAATATTTTTCTTTTAAGCTTTTAATTTATATATTTTAAGATTCAAGAAAAGAAGACTTAATAAATTCAGTTCATAGAATCTTGATCGATACAAAGATATAAACTTGTATAATAGATAATAGGAAATTTGAATTATTTATGCATAATATATATATAATTAAAAAATTTTTAAAAATAAAATAAAAAATATCATAATATACAAAAATAAAAAGAAATTGATGATTTCAATAATAGAATAACAAGAAAAATACACTAATGTCTATCGGAACAAGAAATCTATTTTTAAGTAAAAAAGCATATGCTGGAATAAAAAATAAAATAAAAAAAAATAAAATATTATTATAATTTATTTATTTTTCCAATTCAATTCCATTCCAGCAATATAAATTATAATTATTATTTATTTATTTTTCCAATTCAATTCCATTCCAGCAATATAAATTATAATTATTATTTATTTATTTTTTTAATTCAATTACATTCCAGCAATATATATTATAATTATTATTTATTAATTTTTCCAATTCTATTCCAGCAATATAAATTATAATTATTATTTATTTATTTTTCCAATTCAATTCCATTCCAGCAATATTAAATTATAATTATTATTTATTTATTTTTCCAATTCAATTCCATTCCAGCAATATAAATTATAATTATTATTAATTTATTTTTCCAATTCAATTACATTCCAGCAATATAAATTATAAGAATTATTTATTTATTTTTACAATTCAATTTCAATCCAGCAATATAAATTATAATTATTATTTATTTATTTTTCCAATTCAATTCCATTCCAGCAATATAAATTATAATTATTATTTATTTATTTTTCCAATTCAATTCTATTTCAGCAATATAAATTATAATTGTTATTTATTTATTTTTCCAAGTCATATCCATTCCAGCAATATAAATTATAATTATTATTTATTTATTTTTCCAATTCAATTCCATTCCAGCAATATAAATTATAATTATATTTATTTTTCCAATTCAATTCGATTCCTGCAATATAAATTATAATTATTATTTATTTATTTTTCCAATTCAATTCCATTCCAGCAATATAAATTATAATATATATTTATTTATTTTTCAATTCAATTCCATTCCAGCAATATTAATTATAATTATTATTTATTTATTTTTCCAATTCAATTCCATTCCAGCAATATTAATTATATTTATTATTTATTTATTTTTCCAATTCAATTCTATTCCAGCAATATAAATTATAATAATTATTTATTTATTTTTCCAATTCAATTCCATTCCAGCAATATAAATTATAATTATTATTTATTTATTTTTCCAATTCAATTCCATTCCAGCAATAAAAATTATAATTATTATTTATTTATTTTTCCAATTCAATTCAATTTCAGCAATATAAATTATAATTATTATTTATTTATTTTTCCAATTCAATTCCATTCCAGCAATATTAATTATAATTATTATTTATTTATTTTTCCAGTTCAATTCCATTCCAGCAATATAAATTATAATTTTTATTTATTTATTTTTCCAATTCAATTCCATTACAGCAATATAAATTATAATTTTTATTTATTTATTTTTCCAATTCAATTCCATTCCAGCAATATAAATTATAATTATATTATTTATTTATTTTTCCAATTCAATTCCATTCCAGCAATATTAATTATAATTATTATTTATTTATTTTTCCAGTTCAATTCCATTCCAGCAATATAAATTATAATTTTTATTTATTTATTTTTCCAATTCAATTCCATTACAGCAATATAAATTATAATTTTTATTTATTTATTTTTCCAATTCAATTCCATTCCAGCAATATAAATTATAATTATTATTTATTTATTTTTCCAATTCAATTCCATTCCAGCAATATAAATTATAATTATTATTTATTTATTTTCCCAATTCAATTCCATTCCAGCAATATAAATTATAATTATTATTTATTTATTTTTCCAATTCAATTCCATTCCAGCAATATAAATTATAATTATTATTTATTTATTTTTCCAATTCAATTCCATTCCAGCAATATAAAATATAATTATTATTATTTATTTATTTTTCCAATTCAATTCCATTCCAGCAATATAAATTATAATTATTATTTATTTATTTTCCCAATTCAATTCCATTCCAGCAATATAAATTATAATTATTATTTATTTATTTTTCCAATTCAATTCCATTCCAGCAATATAAATTATAATATATATTTATTTATTTTTCCCAATTCAATTCCATTCCAGCAATATAAATTATAATTATTATTTATTTATTTTTCCAATTCAATTCCATTCCAGCAATATAAAATATAATTATTATTATTTATTTATTTTTCCAATTCAATTCCATTCCAGCAATATAAATTATAATTATTATTTATTTATTTTCCCAATTCAATTCCATTCCAGCAATATAAATTATAATTATTATTTATTTATTTTTTCCAATTCAATTCCATTCCAGCAATATAAAATATAATTATTATTATTTATTTATTTTTCCAATTCAATTCCATTCCAGCAATATAAATTATAATTATTATTTATTTATTTTCCCAATTCAATTCCATTCCAGCAATATAAATTATAATTATTATTTATTTATTTTTCCAATTCAATTCCATTCCAGCAATATAAATTATAATTATTATTTATTTATTTTTCCAATTCAATTCCATTCCAGCAATATAAATTATAATTATTATTAATTTATTTTTCCAATTCAATTACATTCCAGCAATATAAATTATAAGAATTATTTATTTATTTTTACAATTCAATTTCAATCCAGCAATATAAATTATAATTATTATTTATTTATTTTTCCAATTCAATTCCATTCCAGCAATATAAATTATAATTATTATTTATTTATTTTTCCAATTCAATTCCATTCCAGCAATATTAATTATAATTATTATTTATTTATTTTTCCAGTTCAATTCCATTCCAGCAATATAAATTATAATTTTTATTTATTTATTTTTCCAATTCAATTCCATTACAGCAATATAAATTATAATTTTTATTTATTTATTTTTCCAATTCAATTCCATTCCAGCAATATAAATTATAATTATTATTTATTTATTTTTCCAATTCAATTCCATTCCAGCAATATAAATAATAATTATTATTATTTATTTATTTTTCCAATTCAATTCCATTCCAGCAATATAAATTATTATTATTAATTATTTATTTTTCCAATTCAATTCCATTCCAGCAATATAAATTATAATTATTATTATTTATTTTCCAATTCAATTCCATTCCAGCAATATAAATTATAATTATTATTTATTTATTTTTCCAATTCAATTCCATTCCAGCCATATAAATTATAATTATTATTTATTTATTTTTCCAATTCAATTCCATTCCAGCAATATAAATTATAATTATTATTTATTTATTTTTCCAATTCAATTCCATTCCAGCAATATAAATTATAATTATTATTTATGTATTTTTCCAATTCAATTCCTTTCCAGCAATATAAATTAAAATTATTATTTATTTATTTTTCCAAATTTAATTCCATTCCATCAATATAAATTAAAATTATTATTTATTTATTTTTCCAATTCAATTCCATTCCAGCAATATAAATTATATTTATTATTTATTTATTTTTCCAATTCAATTCCATTACAGCAATATAAATTATAATTTTTATTTATTTATTTTTCCAATTCAATTCCATTCCAGCAATATAAATTATAATTATTATTTATTTATTTCCAATTCAATTCCATTCCAGCAATATAAATTATAATTATTATTTATTTATTTTTCCAATTCAATTCCATTCCAGCAATATAAAATATAATTATTATTATTTATTTATTTTTCCAATTCAATTCCATTCCAGCAATATAAATTATAATTATTATTTATTTATTTTCCCAATTCCATTCCATTCCAGCTAATATAAATTATAAATTATGTATTTATTTATTTTTCCAATTCAAATTCCATTCCAGCAATATAAAATATAATTATTATTATTTATTTATTTTTCCAATTCAATTCCATTCCAGCAATATAAATTATAATTATTATTTATTTATTTTCCCAATTCAATTCCATTCCAGCAATATAAATTATAATTATTATTTATTTATTTTTCCAATTCAATTCCATTCCAGCAATATAAATTATAATTATTATTTATTTATTTTTCCAATTCAATTCCATTCCAGCCATATAAATTATAATTATTATTATTTATTTTTCCAATTCAATTCCATTCCAGCAATATAAATTATAATTATTATTTATTTATTTTTCCAATTCAATACCATTCCAGCAATATTAATTAAAATTATTTTTTATTTATTTTTCCAATTCAATTCCATTTCAGCAATATAAACTATAATTATTATTTATTTATTTTTCCAATTCAATTCCATTCCAGCAATATAAATTATAAGTATTATTTATTTATTTTTCCAATTCAATTCCATTCCAGCAATATAAATTATAATTATTATTTATTTATTTTTACAATTCAATTCTATTTCAGCAATATAAATTATAATTGTTATTTATTTATTTTTCCAAGTCATATCCATTCCAGCAATATAAATTATAATTATTATTTATTTATTTTTCCAATTCAATTCCATTCCAGCAATATAAATTATAATTATTATTATTTATTTATTTTTCCAATTCAATTCCATTCCAGCAATATAAATTATAATTATTATTTATTTATTTTCCCAATTCAATTCCATTCCAGCAATATAAATTATAATTATTATTTATTTATTTTTCCAATTCAATTCCATTCCAGCAATATTAATTATATTTATTATTTATTTATTTTTCCAATTCAATTCTATTCCAGCAATATAAATTATAATAATTATTTATTTATTTTTCAATTCAATTCCATTCCAGCAATATAAATTATAATTATTATTTATTTATTTTTCCAATTCAATTCCATTCCAGCAATATAAAATATAATTATTATTATTTATTTATTTTTCCAATTCAATTCCATTCCAGCAATATAAATTATAATTATTATTTATTTATTTTCCCAATTCAATTCCATTCCAGCAATATAAATTATAATTATTATTTATTTATTTTTCCAATTCAATTCCATTCCAGCAATATTAATTATAATTATTATTTATTTATTTTTCCAATTCAATTTCCATTCCAGCAATATAAATTATAATTATTATTTATTTATTTTTCCAATTCAATTCCATTCCAGCAATATAAAATATAATTATTATTATTTATTTATTTTTCCAATTCAATTCCATTCCAGCAATATAAATTATAATTATTATTTATTTATTTTCCCAATTCAATTCCATTCCAGCAATATTAAATTATAATTATTATTTATTTATTTTTCCAATTCAATTCCATTCCAGCAATATAAATTATAATTATTATTTATATTTAATTTTTCCAATTGAATTCCATTCCAGCAATATAAATAATAATTATTATTTATTTATTCTTCCAATTCAATTCCATTCCAGCAATATAAATTATAATAATTATTTATTTATTTTTCAAATTACATTCCATTCCAGCAATATAAATTATAATTATTATTTATTTATTTTTCCAATTCAATTCCAATCCAGCAATATAAATTATAATTATTATTTATTTATTTTCCCAATTCAATTCCATTCCAGCAATATAAATTATAATTATTATTTATTTATTTTTCCAATTCAATTCCATTCCAGCAATATTAATTATAATTATTATTTATTTATTTTTCCAATTCAATTCCATTCCAGCAATATTAATTAAATATTTATTTATTTTTCCAATTCAATTCCATTCCAGCAATATAAATTATAATTATTATTTATATATTTTTCCAATTCAATTCCATTTCAGCAATATAAATTATAATTAATATTTATTTATTTTTCAATTTCAATTCCATTCCAGCAATATAAATTATAATTATTATTTATTTATTTTTCCAATTCAATTCCATTCCAGCAATATTAATTATAATTATTATTTATTTATTTTTCCAATTCAATTCCATTCCAGCAATATTAATTATATTTATTATTTATTTATTTTTCCAATTCAATCCATTCCAGCAATATAAATTATAATTATTATTTATTTATTTTTCCAATTCAATTCCATTCCAGCAATATAAAATATAATTATTATTATTTATTTATTTTTCCAATTCAATTCCATTCCAGCAATATAAATTATAATTATTATTTATTTATTTTCCCAATTCAATTCCATTCCAGCAATATAAATTATAATTATTATTTATTTATTTTTCCAATTCAATTCCATTCCAGCAATATAAATTATAATTATTATTAATTTATTTTTCCAATTCAATTACATTCCAGCAATATAAATTATAAGAATTATTTATTTATTTTTACAATTCAATTTCAATCCAGCAATATAAATTATAATTATTATTTATTTATTTTTCCAATTCAATTCCATTCCAGCAATATAAATTATAATTATTATTTATTTATTTTTACAATTCAATTCTATTTCAGCAATATAAATTATAATTGTTATTTATTTATTTTTCCAAGTCATATCCATTCCAGCAATATAAATTATAATTATTATTTATTTATTTTTCCAATTCAATTCCATTCCAGCAATATAAATTATAATTATTATTAATTTATTTTTCCAATTCAATTACATTCCAGCAATATAAATTATAAGAATTATTTATTTATTTTTACAATTCAATTTCAATCCAGCAATATAAATTATAATTATTATTTATTTATTTTTCCAATTCAATTCCATTCCAGCAATATAAATTATAATTATTATTTATTTATTTTTCCAGTTCAATTCCATTCCAGCAATATAAATTATAATTTTTATTTATTTATTTTTCCAATTCAATTCCATTACAGCAATATAAATTATAATTTTTATTTATTTATTTTTCCAATTCAATTCCATTCCAGCAATATAAATTATAATTATTATTTATTTATTTCCAATTCAATTCCATTCCAGCAATATAAAATATAATTATTATTATTTATTTATTTTTCCAATTCAATTCCATTCCAGCAATATAAATTATAATTATTATTTATTTATTTTCCCAATTCAATTCCATTCCAGCAATATAAATTATAATTATTATTTTATTTATTTTTCCAATTCAATTCCATTCCAGCAATATAAATTATAATTATTATTTTTTTATTAATATATATTTTCTATCAATTTACCCATATTAAAACTACAAGTCAATATTTATATTTTATGTTGATATTTTTTTGTAATAATTATAATAATAATAATAATAATTATAATAATAATTATATTATTATTTCTATTAATATTAATAATGGTAATAAATTGATTGATTGATTAATAAATACCTCTTAAGATTAACAAGACTGCATTATAAGTTAGATTGTTGTGAATTAATGCTTGGGATTATAATTTTACATCTCTGCACCTGCAATTAGTGATAGATCTTTTATGACTCAGACCAAAGGCAAAATCAGAACTTCCCAAAACCCCTTATCTCTCAAGTAGCTATCAAAGCGCTATACGTCTATTGTTTTTAATCTTTGCTTTAAATAGACTCAGATGCTAACGAGATTAGCTGATTTAAAGAAGTCATCCCATCCCGCCTCAATGAAAGAAATGTTTGTTACAGCAAATCTTGCTCTTATTTAAATTTTCATTTAGACTGTTTCAATGATATTTTCGGCCGAAATCCATTTGTGCATAATATTCTCCGTATAAAACTCTACTATATGAGTCCTTATTTATTGATTTTAAGTTTCGACTTTGTAGACATTTATTTCATTTATAATTTATTAAATATATAATTTATTTATAATAATTTAAAATTTTTGGAATCATGAGTCAATATTTATTTTTAATATTATCTTCAGCTTTAATTATTTAATAATTTTGAAATCTAACCCATTAATATTTATATTGATATTGATATAAATAGGCTTCACTTTTAATTTTAATTATCTTTTAAATTAAAAACTTTAAATTAACTTTATTTTTTTATTTTATTTTATTTAACTCGATATGGTGGAAAGACTTATGAGCAACCTAAATCTCAATGATGAAGATGAAGACTTGGATTCTACTACTTTTATTAATTCTACTACATTACTGACTCCTACTTAGACCTTTTGGAATGTTGTTGAATGCTATATTGGAACATCTCGAGTTGGGCGTTCAGACCGAATATAGATTTTAATTAGACTCTGTTGGTTCTAAATTTTGAGAAAATTAAAAAGAAATGGGATGCCGAATCCAAAATGCTTAAGCATGCTAAATAACTGGTCTAGACTACGACACGATAGAGCCTTCATACGTTCTTAAAAAGAATATACCTGTACTTGTTGATGGGCAAGTTAACTTTTGCCATTTAGAAAGAAAAATAAAAGAAAAAGATTTGGAACACTTTCATGTTGCTGTAAATGAATTAAAGAATGAGCTTGGTGATCGAAATTTTGCTATTGGCCTTAACAGATCTAGAGAAGGAGAGCATTAAGATCTATGGTTCTTTTTAGATCAAGCGCCAACTGTTCACAACAATTTTAGACCTCCTTCAGTAACATTCTTTCAAAATAATTAAATTGCGGTACCCATTTATCCTATTAAGTTTAGTAGTCACGAAGATCTCATTCAATTTATGAACTTCCATTTTATGAGACCGAACAATAACGATACTTTATTTGAGTATAATTCTACATAATTGTAGCTTTTCATGCTTGAATTCAATTAAAACTAGAAATTAAAAGGCATAGTTTGATTTAAAAACTTAATTAATTTTTAAAAATTAAAAACAATTATTTATTTATTTATTTTATTTATCAATTCACCCATTTTAAAACTACAAGTCAATATTTAAATTTAATGTTGATATTTTTTTGTAATATTAATAATAATAATAATTATAATTATATTATTATTTGTATTAATATTAATAATGGTAATAAATTGATTGATTGATTAATAAATACCTCTTAAGATTAACAAGACTGCATTATAAGTTAGATTGTTGTGAATTGATGCTTGGGATTATAATTTTACATCTCTGCACCTGCAATTAGTGATAGATCTTTTATGACTCAGACCAAAGGCAAAATCAGAACTTCCCAAAACCCCTTATCTCTCAAGTAGCTATCAAAGCGCTATACGTCTATTGTTTTTAATCTTTGCTTTAAATAGACTCAGATGCTAACGAGTTTAGCTGATTTATAGAAGTCATCCCATCCCGCCTCAATGAAAGAAATGTTTGTTATAGTAAATCTTGCTCTTATTTAAATTTTCATTTAGACTGTTTCAATGATATTTTCGGCCGAAATCCATTTGTGCATAATATTCTCCGTATAAAACTCTACTATATGAGTCCTTATTTATTGATTTTAAGTTTCGACTTTGTAGACATTTATTTCATTTATAATTTATTAAATATATAATTTATTTATAATAATTTAAAATTTTTGGAATCATGAGTCAATATTTATTTTTAATATTATCTTCAGCTTTAATTATTTAATAATTTGAAATCTAACCCATTAATATTTATATTGATATTGATATAAATAGGCTTCACTTTTAATTTTAATTATCTTTTAAATTAAAAACTTTAAATTAACTTTAATTTTTTATTTTATTTTATTTAACTCGATATGGTGGAAAGACTTATGAGCAACCTTAATCTCAATGATGAAGATGAAGACTTGGATTCTACTACTTTTATTAATTCTACTAAATTACTGACTCCTACTTAGACCTTTTTGAATGTTGTTGAATGCTATATTGGAACATCTCGAGTTAGGCAGTTCAGACCGAATATTGATTTTAATTAGACTCTGTTGGTTCTAAATTTTGAGAAAATTAAAAAGAAATGGGATGCCGAATCCAAAATGCTTAAGCATGCTAAAATAACTGGTCTAGACTACGACACGATAGAGCCTTCATACGTTCTTAAAAAGAATATACCTGTACTTGTTGATGGGCAAGTTAACTTTTGCCATTTAGAAAGAAAAATAAAAGAAAAAGATTTGGAACACTTTCATGTTGCTGTAAATGAATTAAAGAATGAGCTTGGTGATCGAAATTTTGCTATTGGCCTTAACAGATCTAGAGAAGGAGAGCATTAAGATCTATGGTTCTTTTTAGATCAAGCGCCAACTGTTCACAACAATTTTAGACCTCCTTCAACATTCTTTCAAAATAATTAAATGGCGGTACCAAGATATCATACTAACTTTAATAATCACGAAGATCTCATTCAATTTATGAACTTCCATTTTATGAGATACTCCATTTGAGTGCAATTCTACAGAATTGTAGCTTTTCACGCTTGAATTCAATTAAAACTAGAAATTAAAAGGCATAGTTTGATTTAAAAACTTAATTAATTTTTAAAAATTAAAAACAATTATTTATTTATTTATTTATTTATTTTATTTATCAATTCACCCATTTTAAAACTACAAGTCAATATTTATATTTTATGTTGATATTTTTTTGTAATATTTATAATAATAATAATTATAATTATATTATTATTTGTTATTATAATATTGGTAATGGTAATAAATAGATTGATTGATTAATAAATACCTCTCAAGATTAACAAGACTGCATTATAAGTTAGATTGTTGTGAATTGATGCTTGGGATTATAATTTTACATCTCTGCACCTGCAATTAGTGATAGATCTTTTATGACTCAGACCAAAGGCAAAATCAGAACTTCCCAAAACCCCTTATCTCTCAAGTAGCTATCAAAGCGCTATACGTCTATTGTTTTTAATCTTTGCTTTAAATAGACTCAGATGCTAACGAGTTTAGCTGATTTATAGAAGTCATCCCATCCCGCCTCAATGAAAGAAATGTTTGTTATAGTAAATCTTGCTCTTATTTAAATTTTCATTTAGACTGTTTCAATGATATTTTCGGCCGAAATCCATTTGTGCATCATATTCTCCGTATAAAACTCTATTATATGAGTCCTTATTTATTTATTTTAAGTTTCGACTTTGTAGACATTTATTTCATTTATAATTTATTAAATATATAATTTATTTATAATAATTTAATATTTTTGGAATCATGAGTCAATATTTATTTTTAATATTATCTTCAGCTTTAATTATTTAATAATTTTGAAATCTAACCTTAATATTTATATTGATATTGATATAAATAGGCTTCACTTTTAATTTTATTTATCTTTTAAATTAAAAACTTTAAATTAACTTTAATTTTTTATTTTATTTTATTTAACTCGATATGGTGGAAAGACTTATGAGCAACCTTAATCTCAATGATGAAGATGAAGACTTGGATTCTACTACTTTTATTAATTCTACTACATTACTGACTCCTACTTAGACCTTTTTGAATGTTGTTGAATGCTATATTGGAACATCTCGAGTTAGGCAGTTCAGACCGAATATTGATTTTAATTAGACTCTGTTGGTTCTAAATTTTGAGAAAATTAAAAAGAAATGGGATGCCGAATCCAAAATGCTTAAGCATGCTAAAATAACTGGTCTAGACTACGACACGATAGAGCCTTCATACGTTCTTAAAAAGAATATACCTGTACTTGTTGATGGGCAAGTTAACTTTTGCCATTTAGAAAGAAAAATAAAAGAAAAAGATTTGGAACACTTTCATGTTGCTGTAAATGAATTAAAGAATGAGCTTGGTGATCGAAATTTTGCTATTGGCCTTAACAGATCTAGAGAAGGAGAGCATTAAGATCTATGGTTCTTTTTAGATCAAGCGCCAACTGTTCACAACAATTTTAGACCTCCTTCAGTAACATTCTTTCAAAATAATTTAATGGCGGTACAAGATATCATACTAACTTTAATAATCACGAAGATCTCATTCAATTTATGAACTTCCATTTTATGAGACCGAACAATAACGATACTTTATTTGAGTAAAATTCTACAGAATTGTAGCTTTTCACGCTTGAATTCAATTAAAACTAGAAATTAAAAGGCATAGTTTGATTTAAAAACTTAATTAATTTTTAAAAAATAAAAACAATTATTTATTTATTTATTTTATTTATCAATTCACCCATATTAAAACTACAAGTCAATATTTAAATTTAATGTTGATATTTTTTTGTAATAATAATAATAATAATAATTATCATTATATCTATATTATTATTTGTAATAATACTGGTAATGGTAATAAATAGATTGATTGATTAATAAATACCTCTCAAGATTAACAAGACTGCATTATAAGTTAGATTGTTGTGAATTGATGCTTGGGATTATAATTTTACATCTCTGCACCTGCAATTAGTGATAGATCTTTTATGACTCAGACCAAAGGCAAAATCAGAACTTCCCAAAACCCCTTATCTCTCAAGTACTATCAAAGCGCTATACGTCTATTGTTTTTAATCTTTGCTTTAAATAGACTCAGATGCTAACGAGATTAGCTGATTTAAAGAAGTCATCCCATCCCGCCTCAATGAAAGAAATGTTTGTTACAGCAAATCTTGCTCTTATTTAAATTTTCATTTAGACTGTTTCAATGATATTTTTGGCCGAAATCCATTTGTGCATAATATTCTCCTATAAAACTCTACTATATGAGTCCTTATTTATTGATTTTAAGTTTCGACTTTGTAGACATTTATTTCATTTATAATTTATTAAATATATAATTTATTTATAACAATTTAAAATTTTTGGAATCATGAGTCAATATTTATTTTTAATATTATCTTCAGCTTTAATTATTTAATAATTTTGAAATCTAACCCATTAATATTTATATTGATATTGATATAAATAGGCTTCACTTTTAATTTTAATTATCTTTTAAATTAAAAACTTTAAATTAACTTTATTTTTTTATTTTATTTTATTTAACTCGATATGGTGGAAAGACTTATGAGCAACCTTAATCTCAATGATGAAGATGAAGACTTGGATTCTACTACTTTTATTAATTCTACTACATTACTGACTCCTACTTAGACCTTTTTGAATGTTGTTGAATGCTATATTGGAACATCTCAGTTAGGCAGTTCAGACCGAATATTGATTTTAATTAGACTCTGTTGGTTCTAAATTTTGAGAAAATTAAAAAGAAATGGGATGCCGAATCCAAAATGCTTAAGCATGCTAAAATAACTGGTCTAGACTACGACACGATAGAGCCTTCATACGTTCTTAAAAAGAATATACCTGTACTTGTTGATGGGCAAGTTAACTTTTGCCATTTAGAAAGAAAAATAAAAGAAAAAGATTTGGAACACTTTCATGTTGCTGTAAATGAATTAAAGAATGAGCTTGGTGATCGAAATTTTGCTATTGGCCTTAACAGATCTAGAGAAGGAGAGCATTAAGATCTATGGTTCTTTTTAGATCAAGCGCCAACTGTTCACAACAATTTTAGACCTCCTTCAGTAACATTCTTTCAAAATAATTAAATGGCGGTACCAAGATATCATACTAACTTTAATAATCACGAAGATCTCATTCAATTTATGAACTTCCATTTTATGAGATACTCCATTTGAGTGCAATTCTACAGAATTGTAGCTTTTCACGCTTGAATTCAATTAAAACTAGAAATTAAAAGGCATAGTTTGATTTAAAAACTTAATTAATTTTTAAAAATTAAAAACAATTATTTATTTATTTATTATTTATTTTATTTATCAATTCACCCATTTTAAAACTACAAGTCAATATTTAAATTTAATGTTGATATTTTTTTGTAATATTAATAATAATAATAATTATAATTATATTATTATTTGTAATAATAGTAATAATTGTAATAAATAGATTGATTAATAAATACCTCTCAAGATTAACAAGACTGCATTATAAGTTAGATTGTTGTGAATTGATGCTTGGGATTATAATTTACATCTCTGCACCTGCAATTAGTGATAGATCTTTTATGACTCAGACCAAAGGCAAAATCAGAACTTCCAAAACCCCTTATCTCTCAAGTAGCTATCAAAGCGCTATACGTCTATTGTTTTTAATCTTTGCTTTAAATAGACTCAGATGCAAACGAGATTAGCTGAATTAAAGAAGTCATCCCATCCCGCCTCAATGAAAGAAATGTTTGTTACAGCAAATCTTGCTCTTATTTAAATTTTCATTTAGACTGTTTCAATGATATTTTCGGCCGAAATCCATTTGTGCATAATATTCTCCGTATAAAACTCTACTATATGAGTCCTTATTTATTGATTTTAAGTTTCGACTTTGTAGACATTTATTTCATTTATAATTTATTAAATATATAATTTATTTATAACAATTTAAAATTTTTGGAATCATGAGTCAATATTTATTTTTAATATTATCTTCAGCTTTAATTATTTAATAATTTTGAAAGCTAACCCATTAATATTTATATTGATATTGATATAAATAGGCTTCACTTTTAATTTTAATTATCTTTTAAATTAAAAACTTTAAATTAACTTTAATTTTTTATTTTATTTTATTTAACTCGATATGGTGGAAAGACTTATGAGCAACCTTAATCTCAATGATGAAGATGAAGACTTGGATTCTACTACTTTTATTAATTCTACTAAATTACTGACTCCTACTTAGACCTTTTTGAATGTTGTTGAATGCTATATTGGAACATCTCGAGTTAGGCAGTTCAGACCGAATATTGATTTTAATTAGACTCTGTTGGTTCTAAATTTTGAGAAAATTAAAAAGAAATGGGATGCCGAATCCAAAAAGCTTAAGCATGCTAAATAACTGGTCTAGACTACGACACGATAGAGCCTTCATACGTTCTTAAAAAGAATATACCTGTACTTGTTGATGGGCAAGTTAACTTTTGCCATTTAGAAAGAAAAATAAAAGAAAAAGATTTGGAACACTTTCATGTTGCTGTAAATGAATTAAAGAATGAGCTTGGTGATCGAAATTTTGCTATTGGCCTTAACAGATCTAGAGAAGGAGAGCATTAAGATCTATGGTTCTTTTTAGATCAAGCGCCAACTGTTCACAACAATTTTAGACCTCCTTCAGTAACATTCTTTCAAAATAATTAAATGGCGGTACCAAGATATCATACTAACTTTAATAATCACGAAGATCTCATTCAATTTATGAACTTCCATTTTATGAGACCGAACAATAACGATACTTTATTTGAGTAAAATTCTACAGAATTGTAGCTTTTCACGCTTGAATTCAATTAAAACTAGAAATTAAAAGGCATAGTTTGATTTAAAAACTTAATTAATTTTTAAAAAATAAAAACAATTATTTATTTATTTATTTTATTTATCAATTCACCCATATTAAAACTACAAGTCAATATTTAAATTTAATGTTGATATTTTTTTGTAATAATTATAATAATAATAATAATAATTATAATAATAATTATATTATTATTTCTATTAATATTAATAATGGTAATAAATTGATTGATTGATTAATAAATACCTCTTAAGATTAACAAGACTGCATTATAAGTTAGATTGTTGTGAATTAATGCTTGGGATTATAATTTTACATCTCTGCACCTGCAATTAGTGATAGATCTTTTATGACTCAGACCAAAGGCAAAATCAGAACTTCCCAAAACCCCTTATCTCTCAAGTAGCTATCAAAGCGCTATACGTCTATTGTTTTTAATCTTTGCTTTAAATAGACTCAGATGCTAACGAGATTAGCTGATTTAAAGAAGTCATCCCATCCCGCCTCAATGAAAGAAATGTTTGTTACAGCAAATCTTGCTCTTATTTAAATTTTCATTTAGACTGTTTCAATGATATTTTCGGCCGAAATCCATTTGTGCATAATATTCTCCGTATAAAACTCTACTATATGAGTCCTTATTTATTGATTTTAAGTTTCGACTTTGTAGACATTTATTTCATTTATAATTTATTAAATATATAATTTATTAATAATAATTTAAAATTTTTGGAATCATGAGTCAATATTTATTTTTAATATTATCTTCAGCTTTAATTATTTAATAATTTTGAAAGCTAACCCATTAATATTTATATTGATATTGATATAAATAAGCTTCACTTTTAATTTTAATTATTCTTTTAAATTAAAAACTTTAAATTAACTTTATTTTTTTATTTTATTTTATTTAACTCGATATGGTGGAAAGACTTATGAGCAACCTAAATCTCAATGATGAAGATGAAGACTTGGATTCTACTACTTTTATTAATTCTACTACATTACTGACTCCTACTTAGACCTTTTGGAATGTTGTTGAATGCTATATTGGAACATCTCGAGTTAGGCAGTTCAGACCGAATATAGATTTTAATTAGACTCTGTTGGTTCTAAATTTTGAGAAAATTAAAAAGAAATGGGATGCCGAATCCAAAATGCTTAAGCATGCTAAAATAACTGGTCTAGACTTACGACACGATAGAGCCTTCATACGTTCTTAAAAAGAATATACCTGTACTTGTTGATGGGCAAGTTAACTTTTGCCATTTAGAAAGAAAAATAAAAGAAAAAGATTTGGAACACTTTCATGTTGCTGTAAATGAATTAAAGAATGAGCTTGGTGATCGAAATTTTGCTATTGGCCTTAACAGATCTAGAGAAGGAGAGCATTAAGATCTATGGTTCTTTTTAGATCAAGCGCCAACTGTTCACAACAATTTTAGACCTCCTTCCAGATTAGCATCTTGTCAAAATAATTTACAGTGGCTGTTATAATCGAGTGCGGGCGGTACCAAGATATCATACTAACTTTAATAATCACGAAGATCTCATTCAATTTATGAACTTCCATTTTATGAGACCGAACAATAACGATACTTTATTTGAGTAAAATTCTACAGAATTGTAGCTTTTCACGCTTGAATTCAATTAAAACTAGAAATTAAAAGGCATAGTTTGATTTAAAAACTTAATTAATTTTTAAAAAATAAAAACAATTATTTATTTATTTATTTTATTTATCAATTCACCCATATTAAAACTACAAGTCAATATTTAAATTTAATGTTGATATTTTTTTGTAATAATTATAATAATAATAATAATAATTATAATAATAATTATATTATTATTTCTATTAATATTAATAATGGTAATAAATTGATTGATTGATTAATAAATACCTCTTAAGATTAACAAGACTGCATTATAAGTTAGATTGTTGTGAATTAATGCTTGGGATTATAATTTTACATCTCTGCACCTGCAATTAGTGATAGATCTTTTATGACTCAGACCAAAGGCAAAATCAGAACTTCCCCAAAACCCCTTATCTCTCAAGTAGCTATCAAAGCGCTATACGTCTATTGTTTTTAATCTTTGCTTTAAATAGACTCAGATGCAAACGAGATTAGCTGAATTAAAGAAGTCATCCCATCCCGCCTCAATGAAAGAAATGTTTGTTACAGCAAATCTTGCTCTTATTTAAATTTTCATTTAGACTGTTTCAATGATATTTTCGGCCGAAATCCATTTGTGCATAATATTCTCCGTATAAAACTCTACTATATGAGTCCTTATTTATTGATTTTAAGTTTCGACTTTGTAGACATTTATTTCATTTATAATTTATTAAATATATAATTTATTTATAATAATTTAAAATTTTGGATATCATGAGTCAATATTTATTTTTAATATTATCTTCAGCTTTAATTATTTAATAATTTTGAAAGCTAACCCATTAATATTATATTGATATTGATATAAATAGGCTTCACTTTTAATTTTAATTATCTTTTAAATTAAAAACTTTAAATTAACTTTAATTTTTTATTTTATTTTATTTAACTCGATATGGTGGAAAGACTTATGAGCAACCTTAATCTCAATGATGAAGATGAAGACTTGGATTCTACTACTTTTATTAATTCTACTAAATTACTGACTCCTACTTAGACCTTTTTGAATGTTGTTGAATGCTATATTGGAACATCTCGAGTTAGGCAGTTCAGACCGAATATTGATTTTAATTAGACTCTGTTGGTTCTAAATTTTGAGAAAATTAAAAAGAAATGGGATGCCGAATCCAAAAAAAGCTTAAGCATGCTAAAATAACTGGTCTAGACTACGACACGATAGAGCCTTCATACGTTCTTAAAAAGAATATACATGTACTTGTTGATGGGCAAGTTAACTTTTGCCATTTAGAAAGAAAAATAACAGAAAAAGATTTTAGACACTTTCATGTTGCTGTAAATGAACTAAAGAATGAGCTTGGTGATCGAAATTTTGCTATTGGTCTTATCAGATCTTGAGAAGGAGAGCATTAAGATATACGGTTCTTTTTAGATCAAGCGCCAACAGTTCAAACAATTTTAGACCTCCTTCAGTAAGATTCTTTCAAAATAATTAAATGGCGGTACAAAGATATCATATTAACTTTAAAAATCACTAATAGCTCATTCAATTTATGAACTTCCATTTAATGAGACCGAACAATAACGATACTCCATTTAAGAACAATTCTACAGAGTTATAGCTTCTAACGCTTGAATTCAATTAAAACTAGAAATTAAAAGGCATAGTTTGAAATAAAAACTTAATTTATTTTTAAAAATTATAACAATTATTATTTATTTTATTTATTTATTTATCAATTCACCCATTTTTAAACTACAAGTCAATATTTAAATTTAATGTTGATATTTTTTTTTAATTATAATAATAATAATAATAATAATAATAATAATAATAATAATAATAATAATAATAATAATAATAATAATGGTAATAAATAGATTGATTGATTAATAAATACCTCTCAAGATTAACAAGACTGCATTATAAGTTAGATTGTTGTGAATTGATGCTTGGGATTATAATTTTACATCTCTGCACCTGCAATTAGTGATAGATCTTTTATGACTCAGACCAAAGGCAAAATCAGAACTTCCCAAAACCCCTTATCTCTCAAGTAGCTATCAAAGCGCTATACGTCTATTGTTTTTAATCTTTGCTTTAAATAGACTCAG
>ARYC01011847.1:0-11506 GCA_000711775.1 Oxytricha trifallax | reverse complement strand
GAGGTTCCAAGTCGAGTGAAGCAACTTAATTTTTCTAAATTTTTTATATATAAAATTTTTCTTAGTCAAGTCATGAAGGTAGGTCAGGTCGAAAAAAAAATTTTATTGTTGACCAAGCGATATCGAATCTCCATAGTCGATTGTGGGGTAAATACCACATTTTCGGAAATAATTGATAAAAAAAAAATTTTAAAAAAAGTTATGCGGTAAAAAAACCCCAAAACCCTAATAAGTATATCAAAACCCCAAAACCCCAAACTCGATCGTACGACGCCCAAAACCCCATTTAAAGTATATATCAAAACCCCAAAACCCCAAAACCCCATAATAAGCCAAAGAAAACCCACCTGTAAGCCAAAGAAAACCCACCTGTAAGCCAAAGAAAACCCACCTGTAAGCCAAAGAAAACCCACCTGTAAGCCAACGAAAACCCACCTGTAAGCCAACGAAAACCCACCTGTAAGCCAACGAAAACCCACCTGTAAGCCAAAGAAAACCCACCTGTAAGCCAAAGAAAACCCACCTGTAAGTCAAAGAAAACCCACCTGTAAGTCAAAGAAAACCCACCTGTAAGTCAAAGAAAACCCACCTGTAAGTCAAAGAAAACCCACAAGCACTCTATAAAATATGAATAATTATAAATAATATTAATATATTTTATATTAAAAAATCTAGCCACGAAATTCTTTATTTTATATTTCATACTTAAGTATCATATTAAAGAATAATTATTATTACATATGAATTTTAAGCGTATTTAGTAAAAATTTAATTTTTATTTTATTTATATCTTAACTGAAAAATATATCATTATTTTCTGTTTTTGCCGTTATATTGTCAAGCTTATAAACTATGAGCTTAAATCTTTTGCAAAATCAGACGGTAGTCAAAAAGCAACTATACTATTAATATTACAAATTTGCAGATAAATAAATATGCCTAACTGCAAAAACCACCAAATATATCATAAGGTTGCAGATAAGTAATATTCTATAATCTTATTTTAAAGATGATTAAAGGCAAACTCAGAAAATATTTCATTATATTGAAGATAAGTTATATTCTTAAACCATATTTGAAATATGTTTAAAGGCAAACTCAGAAAATATTTCATTATATTGCAGATAATTATATTCTAAAACCTTATTTTAAAGATGCTTACCGGCAAACTCAAAAATATATCATTATATTGCAAATAAGTTATAATAATAAAATAATAAAATAATATTAATAATATATAATAATTAGATCACATGGATCTCTGGGACCCCCATCTCTATTACTTTTAGTGCAAATAGGACAGCCCTTTAATTAAGTTGGGGATTGGTTAAATTTTAAATATTCAAGTGGTTTAAATGATTAATACAGTTGTAATTTATAATTAAATATTATTTTTAATAACTTAATTATTCTCCATAACTTTATTTACTAGAAATGTAAGGCAATCGAGAAATTTTGCCCAGCTTTTTTTGATTGCCTTACATTTTATATAAAAGTTAAATTGTTTTATTATTTCTTATAAATATACTTGTAAACTATCTTTTGCTAATCTTAGATATTCTAAATCCAATATAATATGTGAGTAAATAATACTTCATTTTAACCAAAAAGTTTTAAAGTTTAGTTTTTAATCTATTAATTTAATTTTGTCATATTCTATTCTAAACTAATGATAGATAATTAAAAATTAAGCAATTATTATTTTAACAATTATAGCCTATTAAATAAATATAAATTATATAAAATATGTTAATACTTTTTGACAAAATGAACTAAAGCTTACTTAATAAATTAATAATATTAGTAATGAGTAAATTTTCGATTACAAACATTACTTTAATAAAATCAAATAACCTAATAAATAATACATAAAGAATATTACAATATGTTAGTCAAACTTTAGGTATTTCTTAGATTTAATATAACTATCATTGAAATTTGCAAATTATTTAATGTTTTTATAAATAGTTTATGTATTGCTAAATAATTTCTTCACGCTGTATTAATTAATATAATCACCTATTTTTTGAAAATCTTACCAATTCTCTCCTGTATACTGAGTTTCATCTTCTTCTGTTGTTCCTTCTTTTTCCTCCTTTGTTCTTTCCTTTTCCTCTTGCATTTCTCTTGTTGTTTCTTCTCTTCTTGCCTCTCTTAGGTCCAGAGTTTAGAATCTGGACTGTGTTTCCCATATCTATGAATTTGAAGAAAGTGTCAAAGTGCTTGATATTGATCGAGAATTTGAGTTGTTTGGTGGCAATGAGTTCTTTACATCTAGTGGTGATTAATTAGACAAAGTCGCTCTTCATAAAATACGTGTGTTTTTGAAGGCATTTGACGTAGATTTCTACTTTGTTTAGGTGGTCATGGTAGTCTGCCGAGATTGAGACACAGCTGTGTTCATTAGCTGTGACGTTCTTTATGAGAACTGTAACTAATAGTTGGAAGAACCTTACTAAGGTGAGGTTTTTATCCTCCATTGAGGCCGTCTTTTCCTTAATGTCAGCCTTAAGTTAGTCTTCACTCTTGTTTAGCCAGTCCAGCAAGGCTCCTTTTGATAAGTCACTGAACATTGCATTGGTAACTTGGGCGAACTTCTTGATTTGTTTGTAGATGTCTGTGTTGATTGAGTTCAGCCAGATTGAAATGCATGATTCTCTTGTGTCAAATCTAATGATTAGTTGAGCTTTGGTTATGGTCTGCATATATTTAATTGTGTTAACTTATTAATTATATGTTTAATTTTAATCATTACTATTTAATAGTAATTATTAAGGCAGATCCTTTAATTCTTAATTTGCTATTTAGTACCCCCTATTACCGATGACGGACTTGAAGCCTGCGTCTTCGCAAAGTTTTCGTAGTGATCCTGATTCCTTCCGATAGTTCCGATTAACTATCTATATAGTAGGTGTGTTGGCTGGAGTTGTCTTTTTCAGACTGTTCTTTGTAGTAGGCATCGTATTCTTGTACTTCCTCGACTGAGCTCCAGTCTTCTTGGTCTTCAGAGTAGAGTACTTTTTTTGTTATGAGTCTACTGTTTCTGTTGCTATCATTGATGTTGTTTTCGTACTCTCTGAATTGTTTTTCAAATTCTTCGAGCTCTTTTTGGTGTTAAGCATATCTGATCAAGTAGCGGTCTGAAGATGTGGGGGGTGGTGGTGGTGTTTATTCCTCTTATTGAGGGGAGGGGGCTGGTATTGCTGACTGTGTTTGTTCCATTTAGGATTGAGGTCTAATGAACTTGTTGTTGATTGATATTAATCTCAGCATCTGAAAAAGTTGTTGGGTCCACAGTTAGACTTGGTCGTCTTTTTTTTCCGTGGCGTATTTGAGTATGGTTAGGTGTATTTGGAACTGTTTTAAGGAATTGTAGCCTTTCCTGACCAGTTTCTTGGAAATGAAAGTTAGTATCTCTAATATGTGAAGCCCCCATTATTCTCTGTTGATTTTTATGATATCTATTGTATATTGTGCTAGGTGGAGTAGTTGATTATTTTCAATGTCTCCTTGTATGATATCTCTTTGTAATTTGCTCAGTATACCCATTCTTGTTTCTTATTTAATATTTTTTTTGAAGTTATAATGCAAATAAGTTATATTCTTAAACATATTTGAAATAAGCTTAACGGCAAACTCAGAAAATAAATCATTATATTGCACTTAAGTAATATTCTATAAACCCATTTGAAATATGCTTAACTGCAATCTTTTAAATTTGCAGCCAAATAATTTTATTATTTAACCTTCTTTTAGGTACATACAAGTGTACACCAATTGTGATTATTATTATTTTATAAAAAGTAACATATATTTAAAATATTATTAATGAAATTAATTAATTAATCAATCAATAAGTTTCTTTGTAAATAAGTATATGGTGGAACTCATTATGGCTTTCTAGGATTCTTAAAACATCTGGGATCTCTGAGCAGTTTTAATTATTATCTTCCTATCAAGAGTATCACATCTCCACCATCCTTCTAAGAAATCTTAATTGTGATGTATCCCATCTCTGAAGTAGCTTACAAAGTGACTGTTTGATTATTTATCTAATCTAAATGGATTCCTACAAGGCCTATCAATTGGTAATTTTTGTTCTAGAAATCAAACTATCCTCTTACTCCAAGTCTTCTTATTGAGTCTAATTATCCATGTGTTCTGATTAAGTATCTTGGGATGTTGGTGTAATGTTTTTATAGTGATACTGCATAATTTCTTTCATATCATCTGCCACAACTTTATATATCATTTTCTTGAGATTTTAGGAAGGCATACTCAACTGTTCCATCATCATTAATGTCATCATCATCGCTGTAATTAATATTTTAAAAGGCAGATTCAACATCGTTGTTTTGTTGTAGATTTCCACAAATAGTACAATTACCATAGGCTGAATAGTTGAGTGAAAATAAGTTATTCTAGTCAAAGTATCTCTATATATCGTAAAGATCACTAGCACTTTCTTAAAGGTGTAATGGTAAATCTCTTCTCATTTGTTGTATTCCATCTTATTATCTTGGATCTGTGTTGGCATCATTATAAATTGCATCTACATCAATAACTGAAAGAGCAAAGCATGCATCATTTAAATGGTTATTTGTTATTCCATTACTAACTTAAACATCATAATCATAGTTGAATATTATGAAGAAGTAAACTGTTGCAATATTATCGTGTAAAAAGGAATTCTTATACCAACAAATCCAGGGATAACTTGTTCTTATTTATTGTACTTGTTATTAATCAACAAGGTTTCTAGGATTGGTTGAAGTATCTATTTCATGATGAGAATCATAATCAACTGGTATATTAATTTTCTTGGGTATTTTAAGTTTTTTAGTTTTTCTTTTCTTATTATCCTTTCACGGCAAAGTTGGTTTCTTAACTGGGCTCAACGGCAACGAGTCGGCAGGAGTTCCTATTTAGGATTAAATTTGCAGATTGACAAGATCTTCTGTAGCCTCTTCAAATAATTTCTTCATGTTTAAGTCTTAGTCTGCTCTTCTTTTTGATAAGTTGCCAAGCTTCTAAAATACTTCTGGAGTTTTATCTTTTTCTTCTTGTTGCATATCATCTTACTATTATTACTAATTAATCTAGTCACTTGTGAAAAGCTTCTTGTACCCACTCTCTATGATAATTTGGTCGAATTTGATGAAAAATCGAAATATTGAATATTCAAAGAAATCAACAAGTCAAATAGTGAAATATAATTAGAATTTTATTCTTATAATTTTTAATTAAAATGATTTTAAATGTGGTAACTAAATGGAGTGGAGGGCAGTAAAAAGCTTGCAGAGTCAGATCAGGTTGAGGATTTGACGTTAACGCCGCAAGTTTTGTTGGGGTCTTCTGATTTTTGATTGTTTTTTTCAATGGTGTTATTTATTATTAATTTTATACATGCGGAGTCAGTCGCGAAATTTTATTTTTTTTGCGACTCACTCCGCTTAATATTATCTCTTTAAAAATATGTTCTCCTTATTTTTCGTTTTACATATACTTTTTATTGAATGCTTTCTACACGAAAAGAGAATGTTATTTTATAAAATCATAAAATTACTATACAAAGCAACATGATTTAAAGGTTTTATTAATAGATAATATGATTTTAGCATTTCAAAAACTGAAATGCATCTTCGTGTAGAAAGCATTCAATAAAAAGTATATGTGTAAAACGAAAAATAAGGAGAATATATTTTTAAAGAGATAATATTAAGCGGAGTGAGTCGCAAAAAAAATAAAATTTCGCGACTGACTCCGCATGTATAAAATTAATAATAAATAACACCATTGAAAAAAACAATCAAAAATCAGAAGACCCCAACAAAACTTGCGGCGTTAACGTCAAATCCTCAACCTGATCTGACTCTGCAAGCTTTTTACTGCCCTCCACTCCATTTAGTTACCACATTTAAAATCATTTTAATTAAAAATTATAAGAATAAAATTCTAATTATATTTCACTATTTGACTTGTTGATTTCTTTGAATATTCAATATTTCGATTTTTCATCAAATTCGACCTAAAATATTTAAGTCCACTCCTCTTAGTTTTGTTTTTATTATCTGTAACTAAAGCTCATCCATTACATTTTTCTTTACCTGCAAAAGATCTAATATTTTTTATACCATGTCGTCTGATTGCATTCTGATCTTTTAAGCTTCCCATATTACTTACTTATTTTTGTAAACTCTTAACATCATTGGAGAATGTTTATTTGTATGTTGTAGATCGAAATCAACAAGTCGTACTTCTTCAAGAGTAGGACATCTTGAAATTGCTGTATAAAATTATCCTTCTGCAAACATTTTGGAACAATCAATAATAACTTTATTAAAGCTCAATCCTTATGCTTTGTGAATAGTACTGGCATATGCTTCAATAACTGCAAATTAGTTTCTTTACAGTTTCTCTTAATTAATGTTGAAAGGAATTTCTTCGTAATGTTTTCCTAAATATTGTATTTCACCTGTTTTAAAGTTCTGTATCTTTAAATATGAGTTGTTTGGGCCTATTTCTAATAGTGTGGCTAGTTAACCATTTGCCATTTAAAAGTGTAAATCGAAATTTCTAGTTATCATGATTTTGCCGCCAAGGTGCAGTTCGATGTTTTGTGCTAATTTTGTTTGTGCATTTAGTAAGTTCAGCATATTAATATCTTTTCTAAATAGGCTATTGTGATTAATTCTTTCAGACTCTTCTTGAGTAATATTGTAATCTTCTGAATCAATTATTATAGGATTTTCTCTCTCTAAGATGTAATTCACATACTTGTTTTATCCATTAACTTAATCTCGTGTGGAAACAAAAATGTGATTCTCAATGTTGCCTATGACACTCCAACTCTCTTCCTCGGTAACATCTAAATTTCTTGATTCTAATATTTCAATGTTTCTAGGGGAGTGTTTATTAATTCTAAGTCTATTTAATAACGCGTTAAAACTTTAGTCTTCTTTTTATCTGAAATTTTCATTTAGTATGATCCAATTCAAAGTTTTGTGTAAATAATTAACCTAGGCACATACAACAATTGACTTCTTGGCCTTTTGAATTTCTCTATGATATGTTAGTCTGCAGCAAATCGCCGCTCAAAATTACACTTTTGCCGCCAAACAATTTACTTCTTTTAAATGGATTTATTGCAGTTATTCTACAAATATCTTCTATTTTCTTGAAACTAGACCTTGATAATAGTGAAACCTCATCAATTACTAATACATCTATACTTGAAATGGTTTTCTATAGTTCTGATAAGGGATCTATTTATTTGACTTTATCAAGTCCTTCTTGCATTTTCATCAATGAATGAATTGTATCTCCAATTATGTTGCCGTTAAGGCTACACTTAAACCTTTTATGTATGTTAGAAAGGCATGTAATAGCTTAATCAAGAAACTTTTCCCGTTACCTGCTCCGCCGGTAACGAATACTAATGCTTCCTTTCCTTGCAGGCAGATCTTTTCATTAATAAAGCTAAATGCAGACACTAATCCTCAGAAAGTAAATTGTTTAATATCTAATTTTATATGTACAACACTAATACAGCCTCTGCTCTTGGATTGTAGTCAAATGTTTTTCTAATATATTTTTTAATTTCAGTTTTTTCATCATATTGCTCTAAGAATTTTAGGGGTTAAATGTCTTTGTTTTTCTTTTTTGATAATATATCACCCATCACGTCTTTCATGTCATACATATCTTATTCCATGATTTCATCAACTGCATTTATTTGCCGTTAGACAGATCTGATTTATTCATTCTTGAGATTTTGTTCTTTTATTAAATCTAAAAGCATTTGCTAAAGTCTTATCTTTGATATTTTTGATACTTTCCACACCATCTTATAATCATGAGTCATTAATGAAGCTTGCATTGGAATTATATTTAAAAGTAAACATTCTATATACCAACTCTTGTGTTTGTTCTATTCTGAAAACATTCTGTATGTTCTAAGAGGCTTTTTGTCTAAATATATTTTGAAGTAGTATGTTTCTCCATCATTTGGGTATAATTTGTTTATTGATAATATTACATCACTTTTTCTTTTCCAGTAGAAAACATTTGTAAATCCTTTAACGGCAGATTGGCATAAATATTTTGGGTCTTGGACCTTTTGCCGTTCCGCGTCAATATTTTACAGTTTTGAGAAATTCAAAGAAAGTCGTTCTTTTATATTAAATATGTCTTTTTAAGTAGTACTGGTAGGGGCCATCTTAGAAAATATCTTCGTCGTCTGCCGGCAGACTGGCGAGAACAACATCTTTTTTCAAAATTCTCATTTTCTTTTCAAGTAAACTAACATAGAAATAAACCACTTTAGGCTTTCTGATTACCATTTTTAATCTTAATAGGATCCAAATTGTCTCACAAATATGTACAACTCCTAATTTCAGATGTCTTAATACTTCTCTTTATTATGGGTCATCTGATTGATATATCATCTTTGCTAACATTCCTGGTTCTTTTTTGGTAACATATTTTATTACATACTATGCTGATTCTCTGTGAGTCATTCTCATTACACAACAATTTGATTACATAAATTTAAGTACTAATGGGTTAAATGGGGCTACTCTTCTATCTTCTTCAGTTATTCTTTTGTAATAAAATCTTCCATTTTCAGATTTATCATAATCGCTTAACGGCTAAGGATAACCATATTTACAAATTTCTTCTTCCCCTTCTTTATAGCAACGACCAACTCTACACTGGTGTATCATATACTTTCTTACCAATTCTGCTAATTCGTCATCATGGGTTGGTACTCTTGCTTGAACTATATATCCATCATTTAGTCTTTTTTCATCTTCTTTGTCAATCCATGTAAAGACATGCAAGTGAGGTGGGCCTCTTAATTAGAATTCATATCTTTCAAAAGTCATAAGTACTCTGCCAAATATACCTGCATCTTTCTTGCCGGCATTAATCATCTGCATGCAAAGTCGGCTTTTTAGGTAGAAGTTTGCCGTTGAAGCTAAAGCACTATTCGAATATCTTTTATCTTCTTTGTTTTGATTTTTAAGTCTTTGTAAGAATTCGTCTGATTCATTATGTGTTATTTTCATTGTATTATTCTGTAATTGTCATTTCGCCTTTATATGAAGAATTGAACCCTCCTTTGCCGGTAGGGAATAGTGTTGGATATAATTTTTCCTCTAAATAATTATCTCCGTAATATACTCGGTTTCTTCTTAATTCATTCACATTTTGATCTTCTTGTTGAATTTTCTCTTCTTAGTCTTCTTTTCTCTTTTATTCTTCATCTTTGAATTTTTCTTCTACATCTTTGATAATATCTTCAATTTTTACTTCGTTGCTGCCAATATCTCTTAAATACTCCTCGAATGCCGATAGACGGTATAAATCACCAATATTAAATAATTCCCTTTAATGCTCCTAAGTTGCCTTCGGAACTAAATAGATTTTTCTATCGGCAGAATCGTCTTTTTTATTTGTCTCAATATATACTTCATTTTGCTGAAATCCTCTTGTTATTCTTGTTTTAAACCTTTCATTTTCTAGTATCTTTTAATCGTTGATTTGTTGCGATTGCTTACCAAACTTCATAAGTACTTAAGAACTTTTTATATAAGTGATTTATTTCTTTTAGTTTGTAATGCCAAGTCTATTTTTGCTTTATCTTTTGATGAGATATGTTGCATCCAAGTTTAATCTAATGCTAATTTATGCATTCCTACATCTCCATTAATAAGTCTAAAATGGGTATCTCCAGTCATCATTGCATAATTTGAATTTGCAATATTTTGAATAAATGAATAAATATAGCCCAATCTAATATTTGCCTCTAAAGCCTTTTTCTTGATACTTTTAATTTCGTCTGGAACTGGTATATGTCTATCGACTGCAAATGTCAATTCATTCTTGCTGCAGAAATAGCATATTTTGAAAGTATTGACATCATCTTTTATTTTACTTAAAACTTAGTCGGAAAATTCGGGAAAATTTGTTTGAGCTTGCGTTCTGCCACTAAGTAAATCATTAATTGCCCATTTATCTTCTTTGTGTAAATTGATCAATCAAGCTCTACTACCACAACAAGCACATATGTATTGCTAAATGCTTTTTTCAAGAACTCTATTCTTAAGTGATATTTATTTCGTGAATTTACTGAACATGTTTAAGTAGTAGTCTAAAGTTTTTTCCTATATTGCAGAATAGTGATAGATTATGTATTTCCAATTTTTATCTCTGTTGGTAATTCTACTATTTTAAATATCATTTTGCAGTCTGGCTAAGAGTGTTATTAAAAACTCATTAATTTCAAATAGATTTGCTATGATGTTTTTGCTTTTTAAATACTTATCAGCAGATATATATTCCTATTCTTTTATGTAGAATATTTTTTTTATAAATGATTTTTCATTCACACTTATTGCTACTTTTGTATTATTTCTTATTCTATGATATAAAATCATATGGGCTAAATTTGTTTTTAGTGTTAGACGATTAATGAATCGATCTCTCGTTATCTCATCATAATCTGGAAAAATTATTTGTAATTTATCATGGATTTCTTTTTTAGCTTTTATTTGTCGGTACATATACCAAATAACTAATTTATCTTCATCATTATCGTATTAAGCTAAAACTTCTTCATTAACATATTCATAATTGTGATTTTATTGTTTCAATTCTTTCTATACATTGGTAAATTTAGAAATTACTCTTTCCGATACTTTTTATTACTAATAAATTATCATAATTTCATCATACAAGTCATCTGCCATTATTTCTTGAAGGGTTTAAGAAAAGTACAGTTATGCAACAGCTTGGCTTAATTTAAGTTAATCTTCCATTTTGAATATATTCTGAAAATCTGATCTGATACTTTCTAGGTCTAAGCTGTGTACTTGTGAATGTTCTTTTTCCATATATTATTTGGTTGTGTAAGTATTGATTTGCTCTGATTTTTTATTTTTATTTAACGGACAGGGTAACGGTATCTGCCTGTTCTTGGTCCTCAACCATTTAGATGTCTGTTTAAAGGTTGATTTCCTATTAAAACTATTCTTCCATTAAAACCGAAGTTTACAAGTCGAGAGTTTCTCTTTCTATCTCTTCCTAATTTGCTTGTTGTTGATTGATAACTGAATACGAAACAAGGGACGAAGCCTATAGTATGGATTTAATTCTTTTTGATTGTTTTGTTGAGACATTTTTGAAATTAAAATTTAATATTATAATTATTTTTCAAATTATAATTTAAATACTCCATTAAAATTTTAAATATTCAAATATCAACTTTAGTTTTAATATTAAAATATTAATTATATATATATTTAAGAACACTACTTAAATGCATTATTACTTCGAGAAAATAATGTTTGCCATCTGATCATTTGTAGTGATAGATACCCTATATAATCATATCTGCAAATTCAATTAATATAAATCATGTTTTTTACATCTGATCATTTGTAGTGATAGATACCCTATATTATCATATCTGCAAATTCAATTAATATAAATCATGTTTGCA
>ARYC01011844.1:0-12882 GCA_000711775.1 Oxytricha trifallax | reverse complement strand
CTAAAGTAGGAAAACAGCCAGAACGAATATAATATATTGAGGCAAAGATAGAGATAGCTTTCAGTCACATATGCGCATAATGATAATGACCTACTCACTCCATAAATGAATTGGGTTGATGGTAGCTACACTTAATAACATCAATAAAGCTTTTCAGATTCTCAAAGAAAAAGAGATACAAAGCTAAGTTTAAAGCAGCCAAACTAAAGCCAACTTGCAAGCAAATAAACTCTCCAGAACTTGTCATAGATAAAAAATGGACAGGACTCCTCTTCCTCCTCTCTAAAGAAACATAGTGGTGGAGGGATTATGAGTCAGACACCAAAATACAACAATTCTCCATAACAACAATTTAACACTGGTACTCCTTAAATCAATCAATTCTAATCAAACAATCTTTAACTCACTCCAACCCTAGATATAATAGAATAAATTATAAGTTGAACCTTTCAGCAAACTCAAGAGTTAGACGCTAAATAATAAAAAGAGCAAAGCAAAGAAGAAGGTGCAAAAGAATAGTTAACAGAATGATCCTGTGACTAATAATTCGAAAGAGATTAAATTAGTTTAATAGATGCTAGGCACCAACACTAAACAAAAAGACCAGCTCATTGATCAAAATGATCCTTCAAATAGAATCAACGATTAACATCAGCAAATTGAAGGAGGTGGTTTTGCACTTGACACAAGAGATCAGAAGCAGCACTAAGAGGACTCAGGCAATCAATAAGCGATTCATAATGATGATGAAGAAGTAGGAGAAGATTATGACGAAGATTAAAGTGAAGACGAGTATGAACCAAATAGATTTAATCAACAAAGAACTTAGAATTTCTAAGAGAGCGATGCATGCATACCCAGGTGGGACCACTGAGATTTTGAGAAAGACAGCTATTTCACTACATAACCTCCAATCTTTCCTAGTAATGGAATTTATAAACAACCTATACATAATCAAGTGAAAGCATCCGTAGGTCACCAAAACCAAAAATAGAACTCTTGCTTTAAAAACTTTGGTGGAAGTCGAATGTTCCATAATAAACATGATAATTAATAATTCAATGACTTTGATTTCTAAGCAGGAAATAATCTAAACCTTAATGATATCAATTCTGAAACTGATGAAGTCAACAACAAGAATTAGACGTTGATACTTTCAACTGAAGCAACCTAGTCCACAAAGGGACACCCAAGATGCCTTAGTCTCAAAACAAAGCTTCATAATAAAATATGAATCAACCTAAGAAAAATCCTACTAACTCCAACCAAGCTAATATCCTACCATTCCTTTGAAGCGAACCAATTCTACAATTTTTAACGTTTTTTAAAAGCTTTATGAAGATAATTTCCACAAGTTATTTCCCAAGTTTAAGTATATTTGTAGCAAGAATGATTATTTAGTTTTTATAAAAAGTTTTAAATCAACTCACTGCACTCTCCTCCCTAATTTTCTCTTATATTAATTCTCTCCTCTCTATTTAATTTTCACTAGTTTTATCCCAGTTTTAAAAATCCTGGTTTTATTAAGATATTATTAAATTTATTGGATTATTGCCCTATAAATTGCCAGTTTTAAGTGCCTACTATAAATTTAATTTAAGTTTGTAACAAACTTCACTACCTAAATAATTTAAAAACTATAAGCCCAGCTCTCTTCTAACCCAATTTTCTTCAAACTGCCCTAGTTTACCCTACCAACTCAAGATTTCTCTAAGTTCTGGTTTCTAACCTTAAGCCCTGCTAATCGGCTTGAGGACAAATTTTACGTTTTCAATGGCTAAACTAGACTTTTAGTCTATTTAAGTACCTTAACAACTTGATGTACTAAAATGAAAATTTTGGCAGCATTTCAGGTTTTACTGGTTTTCTAATTATTTCTCAGTAAATTCAGCTATCAGCTTATATTACCTACCTATACCCCTAATTGACCTAAAGTTGGCTTTAGCCCAGTGATTGTAGTTCAAAAGTAAAAAATCAAAAACAGTTCAAAGATTGCTAGGTTTACTAAATTTTCAAAACTAACAGCTCTTTAATTAAAATCAAGTTTTAAGTTTAAAAGTCAAGTGATGTTTGTTACACAAACACAAATTTCAAGATTTTTAAAGGGTAAAAATTCAAAAAGCTTTAAAAGCTTAGCACTAATCATTCTAGTGGTTAATAATTTTTTAGGAGATAGAATCAAAGTTTGGGTTAAAAGACTAAAGCTTGGGTGATAGTGGCCACTATCAATTTTGAAGTTTAAACATTCAAGCTTTTTAAAATTAAAATCAAAAATTTGCAAAAAACAACAAGTAAGAACCCTCAAAGTAACTGTAAGAAAACAAAGTAAAAATCTAAGAACCCAATTTAAATAGCAAGTAAGAACCCAAGTAAAAGTTTTAGTTTAAAAGAACCCAAATTAACAGTGATAAAAATTATGAACTCCAAGAACCCTTTGAGGAGATTTTTCACATTAAAATTTTTCAATAGTTTGCCTGGCCAGGCTTTGATGATTTATTTAACAAAAAGTAACAAAGTAACAGTGATTTTTTAAGCAGTGATCTAGAAGCAATAATTTTAACAGAACCCAAGTATTAAAAGTAACAGAACCCAAGAAACATTAACAAAGAACCCAAGTAACTTTAATAACAGAACCCAAAGATTAAAATAACAACAAGCGACTTACTTTGATTTTCTTAGAATTAAATTGAAGGCCTTCTATGATCTATTTTTTTCTTGATAATCAGAACTGGTTTTGATTTTTGATTTTTGATTTTTGGTTTTTGATTTTGATAATTAAAAAGAGCAAGTCTAATCATTACAGAGGAAACAAATGACTAGTTTAGGGTATTTAATTAATTAAGAGCGGCAGTGACATGACTTAGAAGCTACATTTGCTCAAGTACAATCGCAGTGTTGCAATCACTGGATGTTTTCAACCTCGCGTTTCGCTAATCAATGTCTGGCATGGTAATTAATTAAAGGAAATCTGAATCGTATCAAATAAACAAACGATCAGTTTTAAAGAAGATTTTAACTTGCACAGTGACATGACTCTCAGGCTACATTCCTCCGCAGACTTTTCGTCAATCGATGTCGGGCAAGGACGATAAATCGTAAATTAATTATAAAATGAATCGAATTTAACCTCGTTTCGAGGAGACGAATTTGAATATTCAAACGGGTGGCTCAAAGGATTCTTGAGATTTTTTAAAAAATCAAACTTAATGATTACGGCGCTCCCCTTACCTCCTTCTTTAATTTACTCCTAGTAAAACTAAAACTACTTGCAACTTTAAGTACTTTAAAAAGGGAGTTACTCTTAGTGACTTTATAAAATTTAGAAACTTCTTAAGTTAACTTACAGTTAAGTAAAGTTTTTATTTGGCCTAGGTACTCACCCTGACTGTAGAGAAGCCTAAAAAAGCTTCAAGCGTAAATCGGCTCAGGCAGTATCCCAAACAGCAGTTTCTTGGTTTTTAAGTTTTCTTAAGTAAAGCCAGTAGTTTGGCACTCTACAAATAAAAATTAACCAGTCTTAAAAATTTAGGCTGAAACTTAAACTTCTCTAACCAAAAACTTTTTACTTTTGAACTTTTTATAGGTACTTTTAAAGAGAAAGCAGAGAACAGTAAATAGTAGTACTGCCCTGTTACTTTACTTCACCAGTTAACTACTGGTAAGGTAAGTAAGGTAGGCTTTATTTCTATTATTTCTCTCTCTTTTTATAAAAATTTGAGAGACTAGTAGCAGCACAGCAAATAAATTTACTTTTAACTGCGAAAATCTCAGCAGCTCTTTCTTAGAGTTTATCTCTAGGACGGGGTTGTACTCTAGTTCAAAGGAATTGTTTGATTATTGGTTTGAGTTAAGAGTTAAGTTAGGGAATCTGTATTACTGCTATTAATAATCCTATATTTTCTCTTTAATCAGTATTTTAACTAAAATTACAGAGCCTCAGACTTATAAAACTGAGAGTGATGTTTGTTACACTTATATAAATCTTGAAACAATATACAATTAAACTGTCCCATCTTTTCTACGATTAATTAAAGCCCTAATATTATTATCTTTAACAAAGAATTCTGCTAGTCAAATTATAATAATAAATCAAATGGAATTTGAAAACAGCAAACTTATTTCTACATACCTGGCTTTGATGTCTCCTATGAAAGAGGACAAACTGAACGAGGATATCGCTGGTATCGACTTCACTAAGGAGCCTGAGTGCTAACCCCTCAACTTAACTTAAGGATGCAGCTTTCCATAAGATGGTATCCCAAAACCCCTTTTAAATCAAAAGGACCTTGAGATATTTCTCACTTGGCTATCTCTACTACTATCTTTTGAAAGGGCATCACACTGGAGAGAGCGACGAAGGTTCCTATGACGACGAAGACCATTACGACGACGAGGACGATGACGACGAAGATGATGACCAGAAGGAAACTAAAGTGCAAGCGGAGGGAGACTTCTCCGACTACCAAATCCCTGCCGATGAAACTATCGAGAAGGCGATCCAGATTTTCCCTGACGGAGATGTATTGTTTATTCCCCTTGGCATCAAGTCAAACTTCCAGTGTATGGTGAACCAAGATGAACTTGCAGAGCACCTCCAAGCCTTAAATGTCGCAGATTACAAGCCTTTCCATTTTAAGGGACAGATCTAGTTGACTATTGGGTTCCAGGAGAGCTTCAAGATCAAGATAATCACCACTTAAACTTCTTAAGGGCCCAAGAAAACTCTCACTCTTGAATGGGCCTTCACTTATCCTACGATGGAATGGCTAATGCAAGAGCAAGAAGCTAAATTGATCGTTGAGGATGAAGAAGATCTCACTACCGACTTCTTGAAGTCCAAGATGTGGATGCATGACGAGGAGGGTGTTGTCTGTTCAACTCAGGAAGAGGAGAAGAAGGAAGACGATGTTAAGGAGAAGAAGGTGTCCTCTATTGAAATTATGGTTTAATCAAAGTGAGATGCTAATAAAAGATGCTTGCTTATATTGGATTAATTTGTTTGATCGTTTAACTTTTAACTTTTCTTCGTGTCTTTATTAAAACCTATTTAATCCTTTGACAGCTTGTCTTCTCATCTCGCCTTTATGAGGAAGTCTCTTTTAATCCTGCAGAGAATATTTAGAGTTGAAGTGAGGCCTAAGACAATGATCAGATTATACTCATAAACGATATTAAACTTCTAAAATAATTCACTTCTACCAATCGATAACCGATTTAATAGATGATGTTTGTTACAGACACATTAAAGTACTACTCAAACAAACAGATGTCCTTTAAAATGGACACCGATTCCGGTACTAGATAGTAGGGAGACTTATACATATTAAATAAGATTGTGGTTAATTATAATTATTCAATTATTTTCGTTTAATTTTTGTTCGTCAAGAACGAAGAATTTCAGGGATCTTCCTTCTCTGGACGAGTGGGCTTTAGACTTCAGGAATTTGACTCGTCGTCGCTCTCGTAATCGTGAAGAGTTAATGTGTCGATTTACACTTAGTCTCTCTAATGCTTGAAGAATGGATCCATGTACAAGGACTGAATTGAGGATCTGTACAAAGGGTAAGGAGTCAACAAGTTTCTAATGATGACAAACCACTGACCATCCAACTTAGGATTCAGTATCTCAAAAGGTCTATTGGTGAGAAAATAGCATTTTTATCTTTCAATGCCAACATATCATCAACAGTGTAAGGTAAGCTTCTGCAAAGAATATAGAACAGGAGTAGGCCAAGTCCCCAAGAATCTAAAGCCTTCATCATCAAATGATTTAAGGGCTGGATCTCTCTATTAATAAATTCAGGAGGAGAGTATTCGTTAATGATTTCATCTCTCTAAACATTCCTGTTCAACCAATCTGTCAAGTAAGGAACGTGGTACTTATCAAACAGAATGTTTTCCGGCTTAATATTCAATGTTATAAGGCAATTTTAGAATGGTTATGTGTAGACTTTGTTCTTATGGGCCTGGAACAGAGTCTTTATGATCATGAAGGCAACGTACTTGAAGAACTTCTGATTTATGAAAAAGCCTTCTAAAAGGGTCCTTAAGTTGTATGGATACTTAGGCATCAAGTATGCAGGCTTCCCCAAGAGGTTATAGGTTTCTAGTATAGACACTATGTTTCTACCCTGCTTATTGAAGTTGGTATCCATTATTGCAATAGCTGAAGCTTGATCAGGAATCAGAGCTTTACAGAAGATCTTAATAATCATTTCACAAGGACCGCTGCTCTCGCTTATGACTTGGTTGCTATTCGTTTTCCTATAACACTCGAACGATCTGGTAAGATAACTTTTCCCTATTCTTTTTCCAAGCAACAAGTTATGTTTGTCAGCCTCTCTCTTAACCATAGCAAAGATGTCATTTTCCATATCTTCCACTGTAGCTCTAAGGTTCTAGCTCTCCTTGTAAGATTTTAATAGTAAATCAAGTCGCCCGTAGATCCCCCTCAGCATTTGCTAGTTCAGAGTCTAGTAGTGAATATAGAACTTGGACTTCAACGAACTCGGCCTTTTCTTTTTGATTGAGGGTCCTGTACACCGCGTCGTTCGCTATCGATTATTGTAACTACTCCAGTTATTCCTAGCACACTCTAAGCCCAGTAACCTTTTGATTCGTTGGTAAGGCCACTACTTTATTCAAAACATTTTGTATTTTTCCAGGTTCTCTCCTTCGAACCTTGATAGGTTCCAATACGCTCTCAACTTATCCACTTGATTGTAAAACAGCCTATCCTTCTAAATCGACAACCTTTACTCAGTTCCCTTGGGCTCATACTAACAATGCAGTTTCAAGGACGTTTTGATCTATTCAATATTAATATTTAAACTTGTTTAATAAAACCTGCTTACTTGCTTTTACTTTCTATGATCTATATCCAGCCTCCTGAGGCTTCTTATAACTTCTCAGTTCTTTCCCCCCCCCCCCCTCCCCCCCCCCCCCCCCCCCCCCCCCCCCCCCCCCCCTTTGTGTCCCCTCCCCGCCTTCCCCTACCTCTCTATGATCTGAGTCTCTGAAATGAACTTTCCAACATGCTTGTCACTTCATATCATGTTTTTGATCAGTTCGGCAAGTGGTATTGTCTGCTTAATTGTAAAGAGGTACTGCAACTTATTGGTTAAGGATACCAGCTTCTCAAACTATTCTAATGGCTCGTTTGCATTAATAGAATTATGCAGTTAATCTCTCACCTTCTATTAGTTTACCTGCTTATTAATAATAGCGTAAGCTAGTTTGGGTGCAAACTCCTTAGTGGCCTTTTCCAAAAGACTTTTGGATCTTGGGCTCAGCTATTATTGCGGTTCTTAATTCTCTGCCTCAAGTTCCAAGCCTAGCAGCTTTGGAGTCATTTGGACTTCACTGTGCCTTTTTCCTAACTGACTTCCAGGAGTCGTGAAGTTGGAGTCGACAAAGTCTGAAGATGAATCCTTGTAGTAAAGGTAGAATTTGATCTGCTGCTCGCCCTGGTTTATGATCTCTACAGGATGATCGTTCATTATCTTGAAGTAATGGATCCCTCCTCTACCCAGGCATTAATCAGGAGGCAATACCCAGAGCACATACTTGAGTGGGGCACTGCGATTAATTGCTTGAATAAGTTTTCTTTAGCCTTTGAAGAATCAATCTCAATTTTAAAACAACAAAAGTGAGTGGCGAAGGAATTGTTGGAGTCTCTAAGCTCAATGATCTTGGTGGTCTTGTGAATGATATCTATCCTTGAGAGATAGGCACCTGACCAGGGATTGTTACTTAGCATAGCTTAGCCCATGAACTCGTTGACCAGGTCATGTAAGAGGGAGTGAATAGGTTTAGAGTTTATGAAAGTGAAGGTTGATGTTTGTTACACCAAGTTGCAGAAAAATGTAGCTTAAGAGAAGTAAGAATCAATCTCGCAAAGAAGGATGTCAGGGTCGTTGTCCTCTCCAAGTAGGATGTTGATTAGCTTGGCAACTTCCAAAGGATCAAAGATAGGCTGGGGCAGCAGGAACATTGAGTTAGACTCTATCATCATAAGGTCTTATTTCTTTTGACTCCTGGTAACCGACTTCGATTTGGGAGTTCTCGAGTTGGAGTAATCGACTTCCTAATTTTTACTTATAAATTCTTGAACCTTAACTTAGTACTGTTCATAAAATGCTTCATTTACTTCTTGTCTTCTTCTGAGACAGTATACCCAGTTGCTGGTACAGCTTTATCGAGCCTTACAGCCTTTACGCCTTTGAATTTAGGAGTTCTCAATCCATCTTTCTCTTCTTTCTGCCACTGGTGACGTATTTTCTTACCAATATAATCCTGCTTTTCAAGCCTGTCAGGATCATTCCAGCAGTCATAGATGGTTTCGACTTTGATCTCTTCTTGAATCGTTACTTCGGTAGGATTGACTATTGTGTCAGAGTTGAAAGAGACATCATTAAGGGCCTTTACATCCTTGCTTTCAGTTTGAGTTGCAAGATCAAAGTTGCTGGGATTAACCTGCACTGCGACCGAGTTCAAGGTCTTGCGAATTTGGTAAATTTCCTGAACCTTAGCAAAGTTCTCCTCAGTGATGACGGGAGTTTCCATCTCTTTAACGCTTATTATAAAACAGGAACTTGAACAGGGTGAGTATCTATATTGCATTAACTTATATACATTACATACCTTAAAGTTAAGGAGGCTTTTAAGGTTAAATCCTCATAGATGAGCAACTCTCTTTAAGCATACTTGAAACGAAATCGCCAGGCTAGTTTAATTCAAAGGGTTCACAGGTATTATAGTTTTCATCTCCAGGAACCAGGGAGTTGAACCCCCGAGAATAGTTGTGGCATTGATTGCCTTTGCTGAACGACTCTGAAGAGTTGCCGTAAATGCTGGAAAGAATGCTTTCAGGCTTGGCATTCTTGCACTTGTGCTTTCTCTTGCTTTCAGGGGAAGAGTAGAAGTTGTTGCACTTATCGCACATATTCATTTTAGGTTTGAGTTGTTTCATCTACTGCACTTAATCGTAGTGCTTCTAGTGCTTGTGCTTTGATAAGCTCTGGGAGGATATATAACTCTTCTGGCATCCCGCGATCGTGCAAGGATATTTGCCCTTCTTTCCTTTAGCTGGATTCGGTGATTGCTCACTCATTATATTAATAGTTATTAATTATAAAGTTTAATCAAAGTAGAAGTTAAACAGATAGCCTTCCTTATTTAGTATTCCTTCAAAAAGCCTCGAAACTTTCAGATGCCCTGCCTGTACATTCCTAAGAACCAGGCAACTTAGCTTCTGACTTTCCTTAACTCATATATGCCATCTGACAAGTTTCTAAGCGCGAGCAGGCTTGATTGAAGAAAGTTCGATTTCCTCCTAAAATGGACACAAATTCCAGATTGGACACAGTTCCGGACACATATTCCGGACACAATTCCAGGTGATGTTTGTTACATTGATCAAAGTTTTATAATATTAAGTTACAAGTACAAAATTACTCAGTTAAAATTTCACCAAATGAATTAACAATAGAAGCAGGTGCTACCCAAGGGGTTTACGTGTCAGATTTGCAATGCCACTTTCTAAAACAGAACAGCCAAACACCGCCACATAAAGAAGGATCACACCGAGCAGGAAGTTAGAGACAACAAGTTGTAAAACTATCATAAAATTTGTGAAGTTTGTTAGAAGGTCTACTCAACTAAGCACAGCTATAGGTTTCACCCTTGTGTCAAGGAGAAGAAGATTAGAGAAGCTGCTCAGGCTATTGAGAGTGGTAGCTAGAAGTAAAGTTCCTCTGGCAAATCCAAGGGAGATGTAAAGCAGAGCGAAGCTTCCTAAATCAACATGGATGAGAAAGCCCACTCCAACTCAAAAGAATCTATCGCAACTTAAGCAGCAGCAATTCTAAAGTAAGAATAATTCCAGTTGATAAAAATACAGATATGTTGGAGGCAATTGAAAGGTCAGAAGCATAAAGGCGTAGCTACAATCAGTGAGGTATCAAGATCACTTCCAGTAGAGCAGTAAGCTCATGAGGACTTTTATCCTGGATCTCCTATTGAAAACCATGACGATTTAATTGCAGGGAATGATGGATGCTTCTCTTAAACTAATATTGCGCCTCAAACTAGATTTGATTTAGCCTGCTTCAAGTTCCAAGTCAGTTGCAAGGGAAGGTGTATTACTTGACTTTATAAAGGTGGCTACTCATGCGCCTGAACAAACTCAATTGGCTTAGTTAACAGAAGGCAAAGCTCAAGCGGAAGAAGATAATTGTATTAATGAGAAAGTTAATAATAGATTGTGGAAAACGTTTTTGGAAATCCATAGGTACCTAAACTTTTAAAGTGACTTGAATTTCAGCAATATTCATGTGTTATTTAATCAGGACATTCAAACCAAGACTTGTGGCATTGTAGCCCCTGCAACTCGTTCTAGAACTAGTCTCTTCTTAGCTCATTTATACAGTAATGGATCCTAAGCTTTCAGTTGGCAGTGATTTAGTCCTGATTACCGGAAAATAACCTACAGAATTATCAGTTTTTTCCAATATTATTGAAGGGGGTCGTTAGGAATATCAGACTTTAGGTTTATGATTTAAACTAAATGCAACCAAGCCTTTGGAGTGAAATGTACTCGCAAACCGCTTCCAGATCTCAAATAAGAAATTACTCTAACCTAGGAAGATTATTCAACAGACCTGGAAGTGAGCGCTGTCCTCAAGAAGATTGAGTTCTATTAAACAAATGTCAGGAATGTCCAGGAATTTAGACTTCGTCTAATTTGCAGGTAACTCATTTATACAGCTTCGCTGCCAGGATGTCAGACCCTGACTTAGTGTACTTGATGGACCTTATTAACAACTGCCCCAATCTAAAGTATGCAGTAGTTACCTCCAATATTAATAAAATCAATCTTCGCAATAACCAGCCTAACTTCTAATCTATCTATAAAATGAGATACTCAACAACTGGCAATTAGAAATTTACTTTTCATTTCCTTGAGAGATACCAGGCAGTATCTATCGTGCGATCAAGGATAAAGGGACAAGAGATTCTCTCTGAAGAAGTTAAAGAGATCTAAAAAGGCGAAGGCTAGATTTTGCAAAAAAGATCAAGTACTTAAAGAGATATGCGCTCCTCAAATGAAAACATAGAAGCTGTCTGTAACAAACATCACCCTACAAATTTCTAGCGAAGAAAACATAACGAGCTCCTTGGCTTTAGTGAAAGCTCTGGATCCGGTTAATAAATGCTGGATCAAATATATTAAACAATCGCAGATTAAGTTCGGTTAGCAGGTAGTTCTAAGATCGAGGCTGTCAGTCCTGATTCAGTTCTGAAAACATTATCAATGTACAAGAAAACCCAAATTGAGGGCATTGAGTAGTATTAAAACCTGTTGGATAAATGTGGTATGCAGAAAGCTATTATTGAGAAATACATTGAGCCCAGTAGTTCAGAGCTGGACTAAGATTTTGGAGAGGAGGGTGTTTTTAATCATGTTCAGAGGGAGATGTATCAAGGCTTTGAAGAAGATGAACGCCTCAAAATTTATAATCGCTACACCGACTATGCTAAATAGCTTCACAGATTTCATTTCATTGAAGAAAAGATTTCAAGTAATGGCATGAGTTGAATATTGCTAATGAAAAGCTATAGGCTAAGAACAAAAGACTTGAGTAGGAAAACATATCTTATATAGCAGAGCTACTGATAGATAGGTACGGCTTCAAGGTTCTGAACGAGTAAGCAAACGGAGGTTTCGGAAGAGTCTTTAAGTGTTAGAAACTTGGGGAGTAATAACCCAATGAGTTCCTGGCAATCAAAGTGCCTATTGATAGCAGTAAATCAATTGCGAAGTTAAAGCTCTGAAGGAACTCTAAACAAAAAAGAAAAAAGACCCAGGTTCGAATTTTATTGTTGACTTTGTGGAAACTATAAAACTTG
This sequence comes from Oxytricha trifallax, assembly GCA_000711775.1. Taxonomy (NCBI): domain Eukaryota; phylum Ciliophora; class Spirotrichea; order Sporadotrichida; family Oxytrichidae; genus Oxytricha; species Oxytricha trifallax. The sequence goes on along the minus strand of ARYC01011844.1, from coordinate 972 downwards.
GTAAGAGGAAATTGATAGTTATGAAATGGTACAATAATAATCTCAGACATTTATTGACGATTAGGAATCTAAATGAGAAACAGAAGTTTTACATCTCCTACTTCATAATAATAGGAATCGCTTACGCCCACTCTTGGGATTGCTCACAGAGATCTAAAGCTGGACAACATTCTGATTGATGATAAGTACTTTCCAAAAATCTGTGATTGGGGTCTCACTGATTCTGCAGTTAGTTCAGGTACGAAATCTTTCATGGCGCCTGAGCAGTTCAGGCAGGACATACCTGCGCAGGATATCCAGATATTCAAGCTAGACTCCTGGAGTCTGGGTGTTGTACTCTTCATGATTCAGTTCGGTAAACACCCCTTCACTGATGCGTAGATACGTGGGATGAATTAAGCATACAAGTAGCAAGAGCTGCCAGATGAAATCAAGAACTCAAAGTCTGGCATTAAGAAAGTAATCAAGAAGTTGCTTCAGTTCCAGTAGGGAGACAGAGCCTCAGTAAGTGAGGTCCGCAAGGACAAAGTGTTTGAGGAGCTTTGGAAATGCTCGTATAAGGATCTGGACATTTCAAAACTGAAGTGATGTTTGTTACAAACCTTCCTTAAGATTTCCAATAATATACCCTTTAATTAACCAGATAGTAGATTAAGGTTTAGATTAATTATTAATTCAAATTACAAATTATCTATTATATAAATGTTCATACTTAAATTTCAACTGCTCTAATTTATTCCCTTACTGCTTTCAGGGGAATAGCCCTATATGGCTGAAAACCTATTATTAAAACACCTGTCTAATCGTCCATCGCTGCCCTGGTTCCTAGACCAATAGCTTACTTATTATTTTCCTCATCTCTCTGTCTATTGATTCATCTATATCGATTAAGGGCAATTTCTCTTTTGGTTTCCAGCTCCATAATCAAAACCCCAAAACCCTTTCAGTAGTTTGATTGAGTTTTTGATTGAT
>ARYC01011843.1:0-16867 GCA_000711775.1 Oxytricha trifallax | reverse complement strand
TTGCGAGTGACAGCAGAGTTTGTATCAAGAACTGTTGAGAAGTTTAAGCATGAGTTGAAAACCAAAATATTGCATCCTTAAGAACCAAAAGAATCTGGCAAGAGGAGGGAGAGAGATAATGAGCAGCTGGTTGCTGCTGTTGGCGAATGCATCGAAGAAGTTGGGATTTATCAGTGCACTGGAAGAAATATTCAGAATCGATTGCAAGAAATGAAAACGAGCTTGCCATTAAAGTATACATTCAAAGTGCCTTGCATCTCAACAATTCATAAAATTCTCAAAGAGTAGTTTTATTTGAAGTTTGGTAAGACAGAGGCGGCGAATGTTAAATATAGAGATCCTTCTTATAATAGCAAGCGCTTATGGGTGAGTCGACTATTATCATAGTTCTTAAGAGAGGATGCAGTAATAATATCAGTTGATGAAAGCAACTTCAGATCAGACTACTTACCCCTTAAGCAGTGGGCACTAAATTAGAAGAGTATCTTGGGTAAGAGGAAGACTAACGATAGTATAATGATTGCAACCAAGAGGTATAGGAGAATCATCGCGTGCGATAAGGAGTTGCAGTATGGAGGAATTGCTGCTTGGAAAGAAATTGAATGAATCGTATTCTTCAGGATCATAGAAAGAGTTAAATGCAATATCATATATAAAATCTAGCCTTCCACTAGCTGAAATCAGCTCTTAAAATATTTCAGTGCAAGATGATAACAACTATTCATAAGCAAGTATCCAGCATTCATCAAGAACACTTAAGGCAAAGTCAATCTCAAGACTACATTCTAGCACCAGTAGTTTAAATAAGTTGGCTAAACAATCGATTTTGTTGAAATCTGAAAAATCATCAATCAGTTCTAAAGTAAGCGATTTGATCACATTTTTTATTGGATTATTTTTAGAAGTCAGTTCTTATGCAAACTCCACCTCGTTAGAATTTGTAAGCTAAGCAGAAGCTGAATAAAAATTTATCTCCTATTCCTAAAGTGGAAGACAGTGCCCAAAACTAATCGAGTACTCTGAAGAAGTTCAGAAATATGAAGTTGCAGAGCACTGTCAAGAAAGTCACTTCGGATGATGAACAGATTAAACGAATTCATTCAGGGCTCACGCCATTGATCGACCGAGTATCAAAACTAAAGTTGCAATCGACTTTGAAGAAATCAAGCAGGTCTTTGTTAAGTTCGAGATAGAGAGAAGTGATTCAGCTAACTCCTAGAAAGCTATCGCTCTCAGTATTAAGCAGCTCGAATATAGATGAGAGTAAGTACAAGAAGTTGAATTTGCAAAACCAAATCTGCTCCAAAAAAAACAAAAAAAAAAATAAACAAAACAAAAACTTGTTGATGGTTGGTGCATGTTGATAGTCTATTATATGTTGGTTCTATACTTGACTTTGATAAACTATTCTATTGAACTGAGTCGGAGCGATTACTTATCTTTGATAGCATTAAGAGCGAGAGAGATGCCAATTCGAAAAGTAATATCTGAAAATGATTCGATGATTTAAACTACCATGCTAGATGAAGATACCCTGAAGATATCTCTTGGGTTGCATGGTTCCAATCAAGAGTTGCACGGATCCGCGCTAAGGTTGTATAGATCCATGTTGTATGATTTCAGGATGTATGGATCCAGGTTGTATGAATACAAGTTGTATGGATCTGCTCTTACATTACAGGATTCAGCACTTAGGTTGTATGGTTCCAGATGAAGATACCTTGAAGATATCTCATGGTTGCATGGTTCCAGATTCCACAAAATCAACATATCTAACTTTAGACTCCAAATCATTATGCATACTATCATCAGACTATTATCATGACAACTCTGCTATCGTTCTCAAATTTATTCAACCTCTCTTATAGGTGACCTATAACCAAATCAGAGCCAACTTGAAGAATCAAAGGATGGTATCAAACCCATAGCATTGTTGTCCAGATCAAAGCCAGCTTAATTTAAACTACAAACCAATCTCACAATATCAAAAGGAAATGCTTGCCAATTTAGGTAATTATGGTTAGAAAGCAAGGCAGTTGTCGATTGAAAAATAAATAGTTAAGAGATAGCAATACTCTATGAGTCTGATAGCTGCAATTGCAGTTGATAGAGTGGTATCGACTCAAATAATTGAAGGAGGATTCGATTCAGTACTATTCGAAAACTTTATCTATCAGACGCTAAGAAGTATAAGAACTGACAAAGATTTATGCAATAAGAAGGTGGTGCTCTTGATGGATAATGCGATAATTCATAAATATTCAGAGATGCTTGCGACTGCTCGTCGCTTCAAAGTCAATGTTCTTTTCAACGCAGAATACTCGCCCTGGCTCAACCCAATCGAATAGTTGTTTGCATACATAAAAAAGAACCTCAAGCAGCAGAACATCATTAGCAAGTAAGTTTACTATCATAACTAAAATTTAGAGTGCAACTGGTCAAGCGCATCCAAGAGATAATTAAAAATATGAGCGAGGATGATGTTCGAGGACTCTGGGCATTCAGCATCAACATCAAGAAGTGGATTCATACTCTGAGATATGGCTTTGTATGAGATTCTTCTAAAAACTACTAATTGCACCTTACAATGAAAATTCTATAAGCACTTATAATTTTTGCATCGTCAATACTACTGTAACTACTATTGCTGCTGCTATTACTGCTGTTACTTATACTGAACTTAAAATTAATCCATAAATTCATTGAGACCCTCCAAAATCGCAATATTCATAAGCCTGCTCAAACAATTATGAATTTTTGACGAGTGTCATCAAATTCTGGACGAATGCACTCTGTATTGTAATTGCGTATCAGCTCAGAGTGAACAAGAGAGGAGTTGAGCAACTTTGGCTATAGTTAGAAGAAACTAGGTTTAAATATAATTTTCCTAAGAATTGTATAATTTTGCGAAGGAGGAGATTCAACGAGGATCAAACTAACTAGTTTTTTAAGAATTCAACTATAATCTTGCAAATTTCTAACTTCTGCTCAATCTTTTTGACCAGCATCCTTTTATAGGCACTGCTGCAATCTAGAACTCTAAGACATCCTAATTTTTTACAAAATTGACAAATGTCAACGATTTTCAATATTTATGATCACTCTGCTCAAAATGGGGTTTTGGTCACTATACTTTTGCGAAAAGTGACAAATAATGTGAAATTAAGACTAAAGACCTTTGTTTTGAGAGAATTTGACCAACCTATCCTAAACATCAAGGAACATACAATTTTAGCGTGCATTATATGTCATCTGAATTATTTGTATCCATCATTAGATACACTATTGCAACGCTAATTAGCCTTTGTATTAAAAGTGTATTTTACGCAAATTTATGACCTCTTGGTCATATAAGTCAAGGCGACAAGAAATAATAATAACATATCAATTTAGACCACAAAGACAAAAATTGGCCATACTCGCAACAAATCTCCACTTTGGTCATTTTAGAGAGAATTATGATGATGCATATCGATTTTGACCCTAAATGCTAATAAAAATGAGCAGTTGGTAATAAAAAGTTGCAATTCGACCAATTTTCGCATATAAGACTAATCAAGTAGTAAATGGGTAGTAATAATATATATAATTAAGTTTGTATTTTTATTTTCACAATTCCCCGATTCGAATGTATTTTATCAATACAATAAAGATTATGAATTAATGATAATTCTATTTTAAGTTTGTATTGATTAATTTTATATTAGCATTTTAAAAGATAATCTCAGAAATAGTTAAGTTCTAATATGGCGAAGAATTATTTTTTATGTTCTATTTTTACTTTACTTAATTTATGTTATTTTCTATCAAGACAACTTTTTTATCATATTGATAAGCTGAAATATCGTTCTATGTATCCTTTTATTTACAATTTCCTTGTATTACCGGGACCCACTATTAAACACCTTTATCGACAACACGTTGCTTTTTCGCTTGCTCTAGTCCCTCGTTAGCATCCATATTTTGAGTAGTCCATCCAAAATATTTCATAGTGTCTTCACTAAGTTGCTAAGCATATTGAATTTTCTGAATTTGACTGTTATTTTTTCGTGTGCGCTTCTTTAAAAGATTGAGCTTTTACTCTTCTCTATGAAAATTTTCCAATATTACTTTCATATTTGGCTGTTTCTTCTAAGACTACGCCTAGTATTCTTTAGTTAATGCATCTATGTGTTAGTCAAATCCCTCGTTGTCTCTTGAGTGCATTTTAAGCTTTAATAGATAGCTAGAATAATATTACTGCTTCTGTGATTATTAAGGCTATATTTTTACCTTGGGCTAAATATAAGATTTTTAAGTGGTTTCATTTAAAATCTGTTATTTTTGTATGTTTAAGCTTTTTTATCTTATTCTTGATTAATTAAGGGATTCCAAGGTTCTTTAATATTTTTTAGAAATCTGTAGAAGAATAAAAAAACATAATAAATTCAAAATTAATAATTAACTATAATTAAAATTATAAAACAACGAGATATTTTTAAATTAAAATAATTTAATTTGGATATGGATATGGAGTCTTTTTAAATTGTGTTATAATTATTATTGATAATTTGCTTTGGATATTATTATAGAATAATTTCATTATTAATTTAGTTACTTGATTAAAACATAGTTTAATTGGCTTTATTAGCATTTCTATGCATTATTTAAGAATCTATATTTTTTATACTCAGTGATTTATATATTAAAATATTCAATAGATAGTGAAAATAAGTTAAAATAATTGATGTCTGATGGAATATATTAGATGCCTGTATATAACTAGTTTTATTTAATACGTTTATTTCATTGCAATCTGGCACGATGTCAATTTTAATATTTGATAAATTGTTATTTTATTATAGATTTTAATCTTTGACAGGTATATTTTACTTATAAAAATTAATCAATAAATATATGTGGGTAATATTTCATAACTTATTAGAATAGCATTAAATATTTATAATATTAATGATTATATTTCTTGAGGTTGAGTTAGATAAATTTTAATTATTTCTTCATCAATTTTAATATGGATTGTAACCCTCGCCTAGAGTCTCTAATAATTACTTCTACTATTTGTAAAATATTATTTGAAATCATATAAATTTATTATCAAATTTCATTTTTGTTTATAAGAAGTATATTAAATTAATAATATAATATTTAACGCATCTAGTTTTCTATTTCATATATTAACTAGTTGTCATTGTTTGATGTTTACTATCAACAATTATATTTGAAGCATTTTATAGATTTTTATCCATTATTTGACTTTCAAGTAATTTATTTAATAAAAATGCTGCTATAATTAATTCTATATAAATCATTTTCTCTTTGAAATCTTCTTTAATTTTTAAAAAAATAATGTGGGGGGATTAGTTTAAAATTGATATTAAATAAACTGATATAACATGAAACATAGTATTTTTAACTTTTTAAGGGAGCATATAAACACGGGAAATACTACATTTATCACAAAAAATCATTAAGTGACAATAAATTCGAGGACTCTTCGTAGATGAGGTGGCTTTTCTTAAAATAGTTAGACTTGAAAGTCATGAATTTTTCTAATAGAAAAGTCATAGATGATAAACACTTGAGTAGGTATCCTTTGTCATAGGGAGAAATTATTAAATTTGGGAGAGTTGCCTACAAGATATTCAAAATATACAAACCAATCAATATATAACATTATTGTAGGAATACATTTGATTTGGGAAAATAATTAATGATTAATAAATAAATATTTAAAATTTGTGGCAGTTAACTTTCTGGAAACCTAGACAATATTGTACTTGTTCGATAGAGAATTCAAAATCAGCTGGACTTTACTATTGGCGGTACCCCTCTATCGCATTCCTGAAGCGAGATAACGCTACTTTAATTTTGGCAACAAAATCAACTAAACAAATCACCCAAAACTAAAGTCAAGTTATCTCGCTTCAGGAATGCGATAGAGGGGTACCGCCAATAGTAAAGTCCAGCTGATTTTGAATTCTCTTTCATACAAGTACCATATTGTCTAGGTTTCAAGAAAGTTAACTGCCACAAATTTTAAATATTTATTTATTAATCATTAATTATTTTCCCAAATCAAATGTATTCCTACAATATTATATTTTAAATAATTTTACATTAAAAAACTTCATTTACAATAACTTTTATGATTATATATTGATAATTTATGAATTTTAAACCAAACAAAAACCCTATTATAACTAATAAGCAAAGTAGTATTGTAGGAGGTGTTTTAGATGTGACTTAAACCGAGGGTGAAGCATATCATACTAAAAATTGTGAAAATTGGGATGGCATAGATTAGCACACTAAGATTCTAGATTTGAGGCCAACAGGTTTAAGAATGAGTGATAGTAACGGCAAAGATCTCAAAGATAAAGGACTCGATACAAAAAGACCGTAAACTGCACAAGTATGATTTGTATTATAAAGTTATCAAAACTCAGTTATATATGGTCTTTTAGTTCAAATTATTTAAAGTGTGTAGGATCTGTCTATGTGAAGATGAATTAGAAAACAATAATCCTCTGATTTCTGCTTGTAAATGTTCAGGCACGATGAGTTAAATTCATGTAAAATGCATTAATGAATGGCTCAACAGCAAACGAGAGACTAGAGTATCTGCAACCACTCATAGTTACTAGTGGACTACCATTGAATGCGAACTTTTTCAATAAAAATTTCCTGATTAAGTTCTGGCAACAAATAGGAAGTTTTATAAGATATTCGATTTTTATGAGCCTGAAAATGAAGATAGCCCATATATAGTGTTCTAAAGTATGTACCAAAGCAAGAAAGTTCAGACTTTTCATGTTATCTTTACTTTTAAGAGGAAAATCACAAAAGTGGTAAGAATTAACAAGTCTTTTTATCTTTGTTATACTTTTCATAGGGCAGAGCTTATGAAACAGATATGAGAGTTCCTGATATTTCAGTTTCAAGACTGCATGCATAAATAATCCTAAAAAACGATCAATTTTATCTTGAAGACCTTGAATCTAAATTTTGAACTCTGTTGCTCATGCATAAACCTTTTATCTTTGATTAATAAGTAAAAATCCTAAAATTTCAACTGGGGAGAACTATCTTTAAGATAGAAAACTAAAAAATCCTAAGTTAAGATGAAGAAAAAATGGATGCTTTAGTAATTTATTTAAATGTTGCGGTAAAAAGAATAAAAATTTGAAGAATAAAATATTAAAGTAAAATATTATTCAGAGTTTAATGACTTTTACTTAGTGAGGATGCATTGAAAGAGGAAATTAATTATATTAATCATAATTTAAGTCTCTTTTTAAATTCATGAATTTTCGAATGACACAAAGGGTTTATTCTCAAGAGAAGTGACGAAACTTGATAGAAAACGAAGACTTTGAATAAAGTTTCATTGAAAAAAAGCAGAGCGTAGAATAAATTAGAGATGAATATTCTTTGAGTGGAAATACCTTTGAAAACCCTTATGTATTAACTGCAAGATAAATTATAAATAAATAATTTCCATTATAAGATCATGGAAATGTGATAAAGTTATTTGAAAAATAGCTTAATTAAAGTATAAGTTTAACTATTAGCAACTTCAAATGAATATGATACAGTGAGAAATTTTGATTCTCAGACAAATTTCATAAATTAACTCTCGATAAGTAAGAAAAAATAAATTATTTATGAATTTTGATTTAGCTCATCAAGTGTCTGTAGATAATTAAATAAGATAAAACTACGAGCATCGGAGAGCAACAGGAGCTTAAATCGAAGAATCGAAATCTGCTTAAAATCGATTAAAATATTTAATTATCTTAATATAATTATGATAAAATGATTATTTATAATAATTTTTTAAAATCGAGAATGAAACAATCATCTAAACATAAATGAGAATAGAAATCCATCAAATATTCACTTCTAAAATGTAAACACTTAAAGTGCAAATGGTGCATGTGGGTAGAGTAGTTTTATGAGTTAACCTCAAATGCTTACTTCTCATGCCTTGCAGGAAGAATAATAATATATTTATTTAAATATATATATATGTGATTATTATTAATATTATTTTTCAAAGATGACAACGATGATCCATAGGTAGAAGAAATAATAAACAGCATACTTTATGATAATAATAATGACCATCATTACAATCATAATTGACATAAAAAATGCTGTAATAACATAAATGCTAATGAACAGCTATAGCTGACAATTAAAGATAATGAGCAGTTAATTGAAAGGTATATTTCTTATTTTCACTACTTTTATTACGATTTTACTGATGAAACAATATATTTTCTCTGGGGAAGTTTCCTGCCCCCAACATTAAATTTTTTATTGTTTGACAATAAAAATGTTAGAAACATATATATCCCAAGTTCAATTACCATCCCCATATATTATATAACTTTTTCTAATATGGAATTTTCAAGGTTTATATTTATTCTTTTTCTTATTATATCATAAAACAATCAATGATAAACTATCGATCATAAATTTTTCAAATTAAAAAATGGTATGAAATGATTAATCAACGCATTAAAAATATATTGTATTAAATTTAAAGTAAAAATGTTCAATATTCCTAATTCTACAAGAAAGACCTCTCTAATAAAAAATTACTTATGTTTCTTATCTTAATAATTGGTGCATATTTTCTAATTCTTTTCATTAATACTACACTTATTCAGCACTTTAGAATTACTTTCGCTAGATATTTTCAGTATTTTATTAACTTTTTGAAATTTAGGATGCGTAAGCTGCATTTGAAGAATTTGCATGAACTTAACAGATGACAAGAAAATTCCTAACATACTTACTGATAGACTAATTATATACTCTAAAATGACTTCGTAGAATCAGAATTGATTTGAGATTTCAATAATTAATTAAAATGTCAAAATTATAAATTAAATGCACATAATGAGCAAAATGTGAACATCTATATAAAGCTTCTTTTTATTTCAATATTTTATTGATTAGATATAATTTTATTCTAATATATAAATTAATACCGTTTTTTTTTTAATTTTAAAATAATTTCCTGATATTTTTATTTTATCAATAATTTTTTTTTATATAATTAGAGTGCTTTTCATTAAAATATGAAATCTTTATCAAAGTAGAAATGATATTGGATGCTAGTTAATGAATAAAAAAATCATTATTGTTGAAGATTTTGTGATATTTATAAATATTATATATTTTTATGGTATGGGGCAGGAAACTTCCCCCTCCCATTTTCTCTTTAAATTTATTTGTATTTAATTGATATTATTATATTTTAATTAAAATAATTTTTTATTAAGCTAATAGTCTAATGGAAAGTTAATAATATATCCTAATTCATGACACATTCCCCATGAACTCTAAAAATAACCTAATTCAATCGCTTTTAAATCCTAAATAAAGTAATTAAAATAATTCATAAAACTCTCATCATTAAATTCTGAGCAAGGATTTAGACTAGAAAATCATCGAAATTTTGAATAGACACAATCTTAAAACTGAAATGATAACTTATAAAAAAGCAAATATGCAATTGAAAAGTAGCGATTCCATTAATGAAGCCAGTCAATCTTATAATTACCGATTGACTAAACTGTAGAAAAGTTAGAGCTAATTAAGCCTATAAAATGATAAAAAGTAAAGCTTATATCATGATTAAGGTAATATTGATACTGTGCAAGGGTCTATCTAATCTATGACAAAAGATTATAACAGAAATCAATAATAATCACCTGTAGTAGAATAGGAAAATCCTAAATTTGTATACAATCACGATTTAGGATATTACGAGCCAGCAGAATATCAAACTTTGTATTCGAGAAAGAGAGATAACAAATCTTATATCGATAAGTCCTATTAAAACCTGACATCTCTAAAAATTGATTAAGAAAATACAACCAAAACTTTAGTGCGAAATGAATAACCAACATCACTGCATAATAGCAAATCAAGTGCTATGCTTAGTGTTAGATTTCAAGGTTTTACAGATTTATTAAACAGTCAAAGAACACTAAACCACTTAGCAATATTGAAGTAGTCTGATCATGTGAGCACTCAAAATTTAGCATAAGACTCAATTTAGTAATCTCCATTAAAGCTTTCCGCCTTAAACCCCCAAATTTACATCTCTATCAAGGATTTCAAAGATTCTCAGGAAGTCTTTGATTACTAGTATCACTAGAAAGAGAATGGAGGATTAGGAGAAGAAGCGAGAGCAGTCAAAAATATATGAGAGAAAAAAGATATTGAAAGCAAGAGTTCATCAATTACTGTATAAGGTATTCTATTAGAGTTAACGCAAGCTTCATCATAGAAGGCATCATGATTACTAAGCGAAGCTGGCTTTTCATTATTATTTTATTATTTTATCAAGAACAATAGTTTTTCATAAAAATAAAATTTGTAAATATTTTTTCATAATTAATCAAGGTTGGTTAGAGATAATGAAAACGAAAGAAAATAAAAATCACTCTTAAAAAAGCAATTAAATAATTATGATAATTTAGAGGAAAAACAGATTAGTAGAGAGAGATCTTTAAGTTTGACTTAGAGAGAACCTAACATATAAGAACATATCATTAACAACATTTTATTATAAAAATGAGTTTTTAATAATAAAATTAGTGAGAATTGTTATACTTTCTAGAAACTAATACTTTTATATGGATTTTTAGAAGAATTGTGATAAAATCTTATTATTATTCCCAATTCAATAATATTTGAAAAATACACAGAGTAGGGGCTATAAGAAATGTTCGAAGACATAAGATTTTTCTTCCCAAAAGATGAAGTTTATTAATATGTTGAAATATTTAGAATCTTGGACATTTTTAACGGAGATCATTTCAATATCAAAGAAAGCTATAAACGCTATAAAATCCATCAAAATTCAGAGAAAAATTAGAGTTAGGTAATCATTAGAGAAAAGAGGAATAATTGAATTTAATCAAAAATTAATTTTAAGTCAATGATAAAAGTTAAGCTGATTAGATACAGAATAAAAAAGTTAATTTATTTCCTAAAAAGAACTATAGTAAGGTAATCACACCTAATTCAGATTTAGAGCAAATAAAAATAAACAATCAAGCCAAGTTTTAACCAGATAAACCAAATTAAAATATGGATTAAGAGCTGAGTTTAATCGAATAGGATGAAGTTATAGATTTCAATCCGCCTGAAATATAGCAATAACAGCCACTCATTAACTCAGAAAGTCTACAAAGATTGCCCAAATTATCCCTTGAACAGTACAAAAACTTCCAGCAATTTAAAACTTAATCCTAGTCACATAGAAGTCTTTCTATTTTCAAGAAAAGTATCAATGTCTAGAAAATAGACTCTAAGTATCTAAGCAAACTTAATATTGGTTCTAAGACTAGTAGAGTTATAGAGCAAGAAAACTCGAACAATAGCTACTCCTAAAACTAATTAATAAAATTCTAAGTTACGACATATTTCACATTCCTAAAATAATCAAGATTTTAAAGCCTATAAAGATAGCATAAACCAATAAACTTAAGAACACTCTGAGTAAAAGGAAGAGGCAGATATGAAGTTTTATGAGAAGTAACTTCGCTATTAACAAAAGCTGAAGTAAGTAGAAATGAATAAAATCCGCAATGTTTATGAATAAGTGGCAACTACACTTTAAAACAATCAGCTTTTGCGAGATAAGCAGCACTAATTAGCTTTTCAAAGGAGAAACGAGGCTCAAAACCAGAAGAAAATAGTTAGTAAATTCCTTCCTCATATCGATCATAATTTAAAGCAGTAAAGAAAATCATGTAATTTACAATCTTAGAATAAGACTGGAATAGATAGGATAGGGGAGGGCGAAATGAGCGATAGAAGCACTCGTAAAAAATGGTTCTTCAATAAGAACAAAAACAATAAGAAACAAAAATAACTATGATAAAAATTAACTTTGAAAATAATACCTATAAAATTATAAATTTTGATAAATAAATGACAGCTTCGATTATTTTTGAAGTTTTATATATAGATAAAATAAAAAAAGCTATCAAATTTAAGAAAATAATAAAACTGCATCATAAAATTAATACCAATTAAATTTGTATATAAAAATGAATGAAACAACTACTTCTAAAGCCAATTCATTAGACAAACGAAGGGTGAGGCATTAACCTCCAACTTAAGATAATTATTGTAGGAATACATTTGATTTGGGAAAATAAATAATAATTAAAATATCAATAATTTAAATTCGTGGCAGTTAACTTTCTTGAAACCTAGACAATATGGTACTTGTTCGATAGAGAATTTAAAATTAGCTGGACTTTACTATTGGCGGTACCCCTCTATCGCATCCCTGGAGTGAGATAACTCGACTTTAATTTTGGCATCAAATTCAACTAAACAAATCACCCAAAATTAAAGTCGAGTTATCTCGCTCCAGGTATGCGATAGAGGGGTACCGCCAATAGTAAAGTCCAGCTAATTTTGAATTCTCTATCGAACAAGTACCATATTGTCTAGGTTTCCAGAAAGTTAACTGCCACGAATTTAAATTATTGATATTTTAATTATTATTTATTTTCCCAAATCAAATGTATTCCTACAATAATAACAAGATATTTAAAATAAAAACGATCATTTTAATTAACGGCATACATAAGACAAGAGATTCTAAGAAGTTCAGAAAATATAGAATAAGTAAAATCACTTATTTGATGAAAATGCTTAAGAAAATCAAATTTCTAATCCTTAGAATCATGAAATCACTAATCATCAACAAAACTTGAATAGTAATCATCAAAAGAAGGACATTACTATATAAAAGTAAAGTAAAAACTTTGATGGAAATTTTTAGGCATAAATATAACAAGAAATTGACATGTTTAAAAATGAATTAACTCTTAATGATACCTCGTTAAACTTGAGGTGACTATCAGATCGAGGTAACAATTATATCTCACCAAGATATCATAATGTAAAAAGTAGCCAATAATAAAATCATAAGAATTTAATAAGTGATCCTGATGCAATTTAAGAGAAGAGTTTCAATAATAGACGGAGTTTAAACATAAGAGAAGATAATTTAAATGATCGAGGAGGTTAAGAGGATTTATTAATATAATAGGAACTTAACAGAAATCACGATGAATTAGCTGATATATCTCCAATCACATAAACTAATGGAGGCACTGGAGAATCCAATTATTGACATTTGGATGATATATATAATGAAAATTATCAATCTTATTACAAAAATAACCTGAACCTAAGCTTGAAAAATAACAATCTGTCATAGCTTATAACCAAAATTGATAATCGAAATGTTAAACTAAATTAAGACCTATCTAATGAGCAATTAGTTTCGTAGCGATATAGTATTACAGCCACGATGAAAAATGAATAAAAAAGTAGTATTGATTTTCAAAATCAACCTTTGTAGTAGTCTGACACTTCAGCTTTTTAACTTTAGAAAAACTTTAAAACTTTAAATGTTAAAAATATCATCAAAGGTAGAAAATTGTTTCAAAATAGAGAGTAATTAAGTCAAACACCAAACCTTAAAACCAGAAAAATTATCTAGTTCTTGCCTTTTTATATGTATCAAAAACTTCTTTTATACTAATAGATTTGTATTGAAAATCTCAATAAAATTAAAGCACCTGAAAAGTCAAGCTTGTAGAAGTTTTCAAAAAATAAATTCAAAAAGCGAAATCAATTAAGCATTAAACTTGCACATGACAGAATAAGTTAGAAAATAGATCCCAATGAACTACTCATATAGATTAAAAAATAGTTTGAAAGATAATAGTCACTAAGCCCAGTATATTAGAACTTCAGAAAGAATTAAGTTAATGAGAATAAAGAGATAGAAAAACTTTAATGGGTTAATAGAAAACTTTTAATATTTTTCATAAATCTTTCCTTAAATATGTTGAATCTATAACTAATTATTATTTATGATATATGCTATTTTAATCAATAGCTTACAATTACATTTTTGAATTTATGAGTTTTTCATTTAAGAAATATTTTTCCTTGTTATAATAAATTAAAGATTCTGGCCATGCAAATTTAACGAGCATTTGACTTTTAATTATTGAATGATAATTGATATCTTTCTTCTTTATTTATTATGCCCATAAAAACTAGACAAAGAGAATTTGAAAATTAGAAAATATCTGAAAGCAATGAACTAATGCTTAAATGAAATAATTGATTCAGAGAAAACAGAGCAGCTTTTTCTAAAATCTCGATAATACCTTTAATAAATCTTATATACTTGTTAACATGTATTTACTACAAGTTTGTTAGTTTTTTAGCTGTAATTTTAACATCAATTCTAAATTATTAGCATGAATAATAGTCATTTTCTATAATAAATTTATACTTGGCTATATTATCTTCCTTGATAAATCTCAAATAAAATAATCGTTAACTTATTAATTTCTCAAATATACAATATCTAAATAAAACCAACTCAACACATCTAACTCACTCTTTATTTTTCATTATGCCTGATCATAGTAGATTTCATGAGCAATTTGTCAGACTTGCAGGATGTTATCTTCTGAGCACGAAGCCATCATTAATTTCTCATTTAAGTTCCAAGCGATATCTGTAACCTTGGAAATCATACCACCGTGCACGAACATTAACTCAGGTGGACCATCTCTCTTCTCCTCCTCTGTTTGAGTCACATATTATATATTAAAATTCAATGTGATTTACTAAAAAATGTATTGAGGTCTGTCAATTCTAGATAAATCCCAGACTATGACTCTGCGATCTGCGCCTGATGATGCAATTAAGTTTCCGAGCATTGGACTGAATTTAACTTAAGTCACTTCATTAGTTTTAATGAAAATTAATTTACTAATCCAAATTTTAAACACTTCACTTATTTTTCTGAAGATTGAATTAATATAAAAGCTTCATCTTTATGCTATCTGAGTGAGAAAAGTTTACTCTTGATATTTCTTGTGTCCCAAACAGCAACTGAACCATCAGCAGATCCAGTGACCAATAAGTTTTGATCAAATGGCGAATAGTCAACTGACATAATTTCAGCCATGTGTGCTTCAATATTGTTTAATCCTAAATTTTATTTTAATTAGAATAATTATCATAGATTTAATGTGGATATATTGGATGAGGGCTGTCTGTCTCTCAAGTCCCAAAGAATAAGTCTCTTATCATCACTGACACTAGCGAATAAGTTACCGTCATGGCAATTCCATGCAACATCCTCCACGACTTGAGTATGAGCCTCAAAAGTATACAATGGATCGATTGTGTTATTGAGTTAATTGGGTTTGTTCACATCCCAGATGCAAATAATGCCATTGTCTGAGCCAGAGAGCAGCATACCTCCATTCACTGGGTTCCAAGCAAGACCAAAACCCTCTTTTTTATGTCCTTATAATATCAAATCTGGCTTGACTTGATCGTTAGCTGGCTTTGTGGGGTGTTTAAAGTAATCGAAAATGTGAACCTCACCACTAGTAGTTTTAATTATAGCAATATTTAATTCTGAAATAAATAT
The DNA here is from genome assembly GCA_000711775.1 of Oxytricha trifallax. Lineage (NCBI taxonomy): Eukaryota > Ciliophora > Spirotrichea > Sporadotrichida > Oxytrichidae > Oxytricha > Oxytricha trifallax. Next base: position 1,356 of record ARYC01011843.1, on the reverse strand, counting down.
TTTAAACTTTAAAATATCACAGTCTTGGTGGCGATTATATTGTGCGATTAAGGCATATAACGAGCTCTATTAACTTCCCCAGCCAGCATGATTAATTTGAGTCTCAATCTAAATTCTCTCATTTTTCTAGGTGTTAGCATTAATTCCAGTTGCATCTTTAGCGTTATCTTGGTAGTCACGAGTATCCTTGATGATTCTAACGGGATTTTAACCTATAAGTTTTTATTAAATATTGGTTTTGGGTTCATTAATTGCATGTTTCAAATATTACGGTATTTATGATTTGATGGCTTACCTTCATGATTTATATATAGTTTTACTCATCATTTGAGGTGTGGTTCGATCAGTAGCTTCTACTCTGAGCAGTCTGAACCATGAGGCCTATCAAATATTTCAGAATTGAATGTATCGTAGTTTTATGTAAATATTTTAAGTTTCTAGACGATAAACTTACACATCGCGGGAAGGCATCCATTCACAAGTTAATGTGGGCCAGGTTAGGGCATGTGAATAGAGCGAATCATAAAAATAGGGCGTTTTTCTTCCATATTTTATATTCCTCAAATATCTTTTGCTCCTCAACCTCGTCTGTGTTTCAACTATAATACAAATACGGTTTAGACTTCAAAATTTCATGTATATGGCAATGGTGATGATAAATGAAGCTAATATGAGAGTTTTTTTAGATATCTTACCTTGATCTTAAAATGCGTTCATTTTTGTATTTTTTTAATTTTATTAACTAAATTTATGATAAAAAGAAGGGGCAAATTATATTAGTCAAACTTTATTCTAAAATATAAGTATAAGTATTCCCAAATTTATTAAACTAAATAAATTATACTTTCTTGTAATTCTTAAAAACATACTTTGAACTTAATAAATTAGTAATACATTATAATTTTACTAATAAAATGTCAGTGCTTTTGGAAACTTCAGTAGGGGATTTGGTAATTGATCTCTTCACTGATTAATGTCCAAAAACTACAACAAATTTCCTAAAATTGTGCAAAATAAAAAAATACAATAATTTCTTGTTCTATGAGGTACTAAAGGATTATTTGGTTTAAACTTGTAATCCCATTAATAATAATTTGTTAATTATATTTAGATTAATATATGGCAGGGTTTATTTAGATTTAAAAAATATAGGACTAATCTTAAATTTATATTAAATTATTAATAATAGCTAAACAAGTGGTTGCTCAATATGGGGTTTAATATCAAACGATCCCTCTAAAATGTACTTTCCAGATGAAATAAAAGCAAAATCCTCTTCATCAAGTGGAATACCTAAGAAATTCAATAAAAAAGGTCTAGTGGCTATGGCTAACAAAGGGCCGAACATGAATGGAT
>ARYC01011840.1:0-10457 GCA_000711775.1 Oxytricha trifallax | reverse complement strand
ATTATGCAAAATGCAGCTATATTTAAAATTGCTGGAAGATGTATTCATTGTCAACAGATTTTGTCTCGCCATATTTAGAAATGTAGAGCGTTCTGTGAATTACATTATGTGTTTTAGTTTGAATTCCGTTCACCCCCATTTTAAAAAGTTGTAGACTGATTGAGTGATTTCATTCAATATTTTTGACTTTAAAAAGAAAACACAAAATAAATTATCTTATATTTTTCTTGAACATCTATCCAGATTTGTGTACTTGGACACTTAAGAGCTAGAGAATTGAATGTAGTTTTCTATCTATTCAAAATGTGGTGAGCAATATGACGGACGATAATAAAAATTAATTATAAGAATTGGCTCCATCATCAAGATAACATTACAATTGCAAATTCGTTATCAATATTATTTCATAAGAATTAATGAACTGAGAAAATTGTGCACGATGTTAGGAAGAAATGGGAATTAGCGTTTCGGGGATTCAGTGTTTCATCCTGCCTGCTTTTTTGTTTTAAAGAATTTTAATTCGAGTGTTAGTGCCTGTCTCAAGAAATGAGTTGTTTAAAACTCATTCAATTGAATCAATAAATAAAGAGGGAAATTTATCATAAAAACTTACAAGATGAAACATTATGTAAAATGCAGCTATATTTAAAATTGCTGGAAGATATATTCATTGTCAACAGATTTTGTCTCGCCATATCAAGAAATGTAGAGCATTCTCTGAATTACATTATGTAATTTAGTTTGAATTCCGTTCACCCCCATTTTAAAAAGTTGTGGACTGATTGATTGATTTCATTCAGCATTTTTGACTTAAAAAAAAACAAAATAAATAATCTTATATTTTCTTTGAACATCTTTTCATATTTGTATCCTTAGAAACTTAAGAGCTAGAGAAATGAATGTAGTTTTCTAGCTATTCAAAATGTGGTGAACAATATGACGATAATAAAGATTAATTATTAGAATTGGCTCCATCATCAAGATAACATTACAATTGCAAATTCGTTATCAATATTATTTCATAAGAATTAATGAACTGAGAAAAAGTTGTGCACGTTGTTAGGAAGAAATGGGAATTATGGTTTCGGGGATTCCGTGTTTCTTTCAACCTGCTTAAGTTTAAGAGAATTTAAATTCGAGTTTTAGTGCCTGTCTCAAGAAATGAGTTGTTTAAAACTCATCAATTGAATCAATAAATAAAGCGGGAAATTTATTATAAAAACTTACAAGATGAAAAATTATGTAAAATGCAGCTATATTTAAAATTGCTGGAAGATATATTCATTGTCAACAGATTTTGTCTCGCCATATCGAGAAATGTAAAGCGTGCTCTGAATTACATGATGTGATTTAGTTTGAATCCCGTTCACCCCCATTCTAAAAAGTTGTGAGCTGATTGATTGATTTCATTCAGTATTTTTGACTTTAAAAAAACACAAAACAAATTATTATATATTTTTCTTGAACATCTATCCAGATTTGTGTCCTTAGACACTTAAGAGCTAGAGAATTGAATGTAGTTTTCTAGCTATTCAATTTAGTGAGCAATATGACGATAATATAAATTGATGATAAGAATTGGCTCCATCAGCAAGATAACATTATATTTGCAAAGTCGTTTTCAATATTATTTCAAGAATTAATGAACTGAGAAAGTGTGCACGTTGTTAGGAAGAAATGGGAATTATGGTTTCGGGGATTCCGTGTTTCTTTCAACCTGCTTAAGTTTAAGAGAATTTAAATTCGAGTTTTAGTGCCTGTCTCAAGAAATGAGTTGTTTAAAACTCATCAATTGAATCAATAAATAAAGCGGGAAATTTATTATAAAAACTTACAAGATGAAAAATTATGTAAAATGCAGCTATATTTAAAATTGCTGGAAGATATATTCATTGTCAACAGATTTTGTCTCGCCATATCGAGAAATGTAAAGCGTGCTCTGAATTACATGATGTGATTTAGTTTGAATCCCGTTCACCCCCATTCTAAAAAGTTGTGAGCTGATTGATTGATTTCATTCAGTATTTTTGACTTTAAAAAAACACAAAATAAATTATTTTATATTTTTCTTGAACATCTATCCATATTTGTGTCCTTAGACACTTAAGAGCTAGAGAATTGAATGTAGTTTTCTAGCTTTTCAAAATGTGGTGAGCAATATGACGATAATAAAAATTGATTATAAGAATTGGCTCCATCATCAAGATAACATTATATTTGCAAATTCGTTTTTAATATTATTTCATAATTATTAATGAACTGAGAAAGTTGTGCACGATGTTAGGAAGAAATGGGAATTTGGGTTTCGGGGGTTCCGTGTTTCTTTCTGCCTGCTTAAGTTTAAGAGAATTTAAATTCGAGTTTTAGTGCCTGTCTCAAGAAATGAGTTGTTTAAAACTCATCAATTGAATCAATAAATAAAGCGGGAAATTTATTATAAAAACTTACAAGATGAAACATTATGTAAAATGCAGCTATATTTAAAATTGCTGGAAGATATATTCATTGTCAACAGATTTTGTCTCGCCATATCGAGAAATGTAAAGCGTGCTCTGAATTACATGATGTGATTTAGTTTGAATCCCGTTCACCCCCATTCTAAAAAGTTGTGAGCTGATTGATTGATTTCATTCAGTATTTTTGACTTTAAAAAAACACAAAACAAATTATTATATATTTTTCTTGAACATCTATCCAGATTTGTGTCCTTAGACACTTAAGAGCTAGAGAATTGAATGTAGTTTTCTAGCTATTCAAATTTAGTGAGCAATATGACGATAATATAAATTGATGATAAGAATTGGCTCCATCAGCAAGATAACATTATATTTGCAAAGTCGTTTTCAATATTATTTCAAGAATTAATGAACTGAGAAAGTTGTGCACGTTGTTAGGAAGAAATGGGAATTATGGTTTCGGGGATTCCGTGTTTCTTTCAACCTGCTTAAGTTTAAGAGAATTTAAATTCGAGTTTTAGTGCCTGTCTCAAGAAATGAGTTGTTTAAAACTCATCAATTGAATCAATAAATAAAGCGGGAAATTTATTATAAAAACTTACAAGATGAAACATTATGTAAAATGCAGCTATATTTAAAATTGCTGGAAGATATATTCATTGTCAACAGATTTTGTCTCGCCATATCGAGAAATGTAAAGCGTGCTCTGAATTACATGATGTGATTTAGTTTGAATCCCGTTCACCCCCATTCTAAAAAGTTGTGAGCTGATTGATTGATTTCATTCAGTATTTTTGACTTTAAAAAAACACAAAACAAATTATTATATATTTTTCTTGAACATCTATCCAGATTTGTGTCCTTAGACACTTAAGAGCTAGAGAATTGAATGTAGTTTTCTAGCTATTCAAATTTGGTGAGCAATATGACGATAATATAAATTGATTATAAGAATTGGCTCCATCATCAAGATAACATTATATTTGCAAATTCGTTTTCAATATTATTTCAAGAATTAATGAACTGAGAAAGTTGTGCACGTTGTTAGGAAGAAATGGGAATTATGGTTTCGGGGATTCCGTGTTTCTTTCAACCTGCTTAAGTTTAAGAGAATTTAAATTCGAGTTTTAGTGCCTGTCTCAAGAAATGAGTTGTTTAAAACTCATCAATTGAATCAATAAATAAAGCGGGAAATTTATTATAAAAACTTACAAGATGAAAAATTATGTAAAATGCAGCTATATTTAAAATTGCTGGAAGATATATTCATTGTCAACAGATTTTGTCTCGCCATATCGAGAAATGTAAAGCGTGCTCTGAATTACATGATGTGATTTAGTTTGAATCCCGTTCACCCCCATTCTAAAAAGTTGTGAGCTGATTGATTGATTTCATTCAGTATTTTTGACTTTAAAAAAACACAAAACAAATTATTATATATTTTTCTTGAACATCTATCCAGATTTGTGTCCTTAGACACTTAAGAGCTAGAGAATTGAATGTAGTTTTCTAGCTATTCAAATTTGGTGAGCAATATGACGATAATATAAATTGATTATAAGAATTGGCTTCATCAGCAAGATAACATTATATTTGCAAATTCGTTTTCAATATTATTTCATGAATTAATGAACTGAGAAAGTTGTGCACGTTGTTAGGAAGAAATGGGAATTATGGTTTCGGGGATTCCGTGTTTCTTTCAACCTGCTTAAGTTTAAGAGAATTTAAATTCGAGTTTTAGTGCCTGTCTCAAGAAATGAGTTGTTTAAAACTCATCAATTGAATCAATAAATAAAGCGGGAAATTTATTATAAAAACTTACAAGATGAAACATTATGTAAAATGCAGCTATATTTAAAATTGCTGGAAGATATATTCATTGTCAACAGATTTTGTCTCGCCATATCGAGAAATGTAGAGCGTTCTCTGAATTACATTATGTGATTTAGTTTGAATTCCGTTCACCCCCATTTTAAAAAGTTGTAGCTGATTGATTGATTTCATTCAGTATTTTTGACTTTAAAAAAACACAAAATAAATTATTTTATATTTTTCTTGAACATCTATCCATATTTGTGTCCTTAGACACTTAAGAGCTAGAGAATTGAATGTAGTTTTCTAGCTTTCAAAATGTGGTGAGCAATATGACGCTAATAAAAATTGATTATAAAAATTGGCTCCATCAGCAAGATAACATTATATTTGCAAATTCGTCTTCAATATTATTTCATTAATTAATGTACTGAGAAAGTTGTGCACGATGTTAGGAAGAAATGGGAATTATGGTTTCGGGGATTCAGTGATTTAACGTCTTAAGTTTAAAAGAATTTAAATTCGAGTGTTAGTGCCTATCTCAAGAAATGAGTTGTTTAAAACTCATCAATTTAATCAATAAATAAATAGGAAAATTTATCATAAAAACTTACAAGATGAAACATTATGTAAAATGCAGCTATATTTAAAATTGCTGGAAGATATATTCATTGTCAACAGATTTTGTCTCGCCATATCAAGAAATGTAGAGCATTCTCTGAATTACATTATGTAATTTAGTTTGAATTCCGTTCACCCCCATTTTAAAAAGTTGTGGACTGATTGATTGATTTCATTCAGCATTTTTGACTTAAAAAAAAACAAAATAAATAATCTTATATTTTCTTTGAACATCTTTTCATATTTGTATCCTTAGAAACTTAAGAGCTAGAGAAATGAATGATAGTCTTCTAGCTATTCAAAATGTGGTGAGCAATATGACGCTAATAAAAATTGATTATAAGAATTGCCTCCATCAGCAAGATAACATTATAATTGCAAACTCGTTTTCAATATTATTTATTCATGAATTAATGAACTGAGAAAGTTGTGCACGATGTTAGGAAGAAATGGGAATTAGGGTTTCGGGGGTTCAGTGTTTCTTTCAACCTGCTTAAGTTTAAGAGAATTTAAATTCGAGTGTTAGTGCCTGTCTCAAGAAATGAGTTGTTTAAAACTCATCAATTGAATCAATAAATATAGCGGGAAATTTATCATAAAACTTACAAGATGAAACATTATGTAAAATGCAGCTATATTTAAAATTGCTGGAAGATATATTCATTGTCAACAGATTTTGTCTCGCCACCATATCAAGAAATGTAGAGCGTTCTCTGAATTACATTATGTAATTTAGTTTGAATTCCGTTAACCCCCATTTTAAAAAGTTGTAGCTGGATTGATTGATTTCATTCAGTATTTTTGACTTTAAAAAAAACACAAAATAAATTATCTTATATTCTTCTTGAACATCTATCCATATTTCTGTCCTTAGACACTTAAGAGCTAAAGAATTGAATGTAGTTTTCTAGCTTTTCAAAATGGGGTGAGCAGCAATATGACGATAATAAAAATTGATTATAAGAATTGGCTCCATCAGCAAGATAACATTATATTTGCAAAAATCGTTTTTAATAATATTTCATGAATTATTAATGAACTGAGAAAGTTGTGCACGTTGTTAGGAAGAAATGGGAATTATGGTTTCGGGGATTCCGTGTTTCTTTCAACCTGCTTAAGTTTAAGAGAATTTAAATTCGAGTTTTAGTGCCTGTCTCAAGAAATGAGTTGTTTAAAACTCATCAATTGAATCAATAAATAAAGCGGGAAATTTATTATAAAAACTTACAAGATGAAAAATTATGTAAAATGCAGCTATATTTAAAATTGCTGAAAGATATATTCAATGTCAACAGATTTTGTCTCGCCATATCAAGAAATGGAGAGCATTTTCTGAAATACATTATGTGATTTAGTTTGAATTCCGTTCACCCCCATTTTAAAAAGTTGTGACTTGATTGATCGATTTCATTCAGTATTTTTGACTTTAAAAAACACAAAATAAATTTTCTTATATTTTTCTTGAACATCTATCCAGATTTGTGTCCTTAGAGACTTTAGAGCTAGAGAATTGAATGTAGTTTTCTAGCTATTCAAAATGTGGTGAACAATATGACGATAATAAAGATTAATTATTAGAATTGGCTCCATCATCAAGATAACATTACAATTGCAAATTCGTTATCAATATTATTTATTCATGAATTAATGAACTGAGAAGTTGTGCACGTTGTTAGGAAGAAATGGGAATTATGGTTTCGGGGATTCCGTGTTTCTTTCAACCTGCTTAAGTTTAAGAGAATTTAAATTCGAGTTTTAGTGCCTGTCTCAAGAAATGAGTTGTTTAAAACTCATCAATTGAATCAATAAATAAAGCGGGAAATTTATTATAAAAACTTACAAGATGAAAAATTATGTAAAATGCAGCTATATTTAAAATTGCTGAAAGATATATTCAATGTCAACAGATTTTGTCTCGCCAGATCAAGAAATGTAGAGCGTTCTCTGAATAACATTATGTGATTTAGTTTTAATCCCGTTCACCCCCATTTTAAAAAGTTGTGACTAATTTGATTGATTTCATTCAGTATTTTGACTTTAAAAAACACAAAATAAATTTTCTTATATTTTTCTTGAACATCTATCCAGATTTGTGTCCTTAGAGACTTTAGAGCTAGAGAATTGAATGTAGTTTTCTAGCTATTCAAAATGTGGTGAACAATATGACGATAATAAAGATTAATTATAAAAATTGGCTCCATCAGCAAGATAACATTATATTTGCAAATTCGTCTTCAATATTATTTCATTAATTAATGTACTGAGAAAGTTGTGCACGATGTTAGGAAGAAATGGGAATTATGGTTTCGGGGATTCAGTGATTTAACGTCTTAAGTTTAAAAGAATTTAAATTCGAGTGTTAGTGCCTATCTCAAGAAATGAGTTGTTTAAAACTCATCAATTTAATCAATAAATAAATAGGAAAATTTATCATAAAAACTTACAAGATGAAACATTATGTAAAATGCAGCTATATTTAAAATTGCTGGAAGATATATTCATTGTCAACAGATTTTGTCTCGCCACCATATCAAGAAATGTAGAGCGTTCTCTGAATTACATTATGTAATTTAGTTTGAATTCCGTTAACCCCCATTTTAAAAAGTTGTAGCTGGATTGATTGATTTCATTCAGTATTTTTGACTTTAAAAAAAACACAAAATAAATTATCTTATATTCTTCTTGAACATCTATCCATATTTCTGTCCTTAGACACTTAAGAGCTAAAGAATTGAATGTAGTTTTCTAGCTTTTCAAAATGGGGTGAGCAGCAATATGACGATAATAAAAATTGATTATAAGAATTGGCTCCATCAGCAAGATAACATTATATTTGCAAAAATCGTTTTTAATAATATTTCATGAATTATTAATGAACTGAGAAAGTTGTACACGATGTTAGGAAGAAATGGGAATTAGGGTTTCGGGGATTCCGTGTTTCTTTCAACCTGCTTAAGTTTAAGAGAATTTAAATTCGAGTTTTAGTGCCTGTCTCAAGAAATGAGTTGTTTAAAACTCATCAATTGAATCAATAAATAAAGCGGGAAATTTATTATAAAAACTTACAAGATGAAAAATTATGTAAAATGCAGCTATATTTAAAATTGCTGGAAGATATATTCATTGTCAACAGATTTTGTCTCGCCATATCGAGAAATGTAAAGCGTGCTCTGAATTACATGATGTGATTTAGTTTGAATCCCGTTCACCCCCATTCTAAAAAGTTGTGAGCTGATTGATTGATTTCATTCAGTATTTTTGACTTTAAAAAAACACAAAACAAATTATTATATATTTTTCTTGAACATCTATCCAGATTTGTGTCCTTAGACACTTAAGAGCTAGAGAATTGAATGTAGTTTTCTAGCTATTCAAAATGTGGTGAGCAATATGACGCTAATAAAAATTGATTATAAGAATTGCCTCCATCAGCAAGATAACATTATAATTGCAAACTCGTTTTCAATATTATTTATTCATGAATTAATGAACTGAGAAAGTTGTGCACGATGTTAGGAAGAAATGGGAATTATGGTTTCGGGGATTCCGTGTTTCTTTCAACCTGCTTAAGTTTAAGAGAATTTAAATTCGAGTTTTAGTGCCTGTCTCAAGAAATGAGTTGTTTAAAACTCATCAATTGAATCAATAAATAAAGCGGGAAATTTATTATAAAAACTTACAAGATGAAAATTATGTAAAATGCAGCTATATTTAAAATTGCTGGAAGATATATTCATTGTCAACAGATTTTGTCTCGCCATATCGAGAAATGTAAAGCGTGCTCTGAATTACATGATGTGATTTAGTTTGAATCCCGTTCACCCCCATTCTAAAAAGTTGTGAGCTGATTGATTGATTTCATTCAGTATTTTTGACTTTAAAAAAACACAAAACAAATTATTATATATTTTTCTTGAACATCTATCCAGATTTGTGTCCTTAGACACTTAAGAGCTAGAGAATTGAATGTAGTTTTCTAGCTATTCAAAATGTGGTTAGCAATATGACGCTAATAAAAATAATTGTTAAGAATTGGCTCCATCAGCCAAGATAACATTATATTTGCAAATTCGTCTTCAATATTATTTCATTAATTAATGTACTGAGAAAGTTGTGCACGATGTTAGGAAGAAATGGGAATTATGGTTTCGGGGATTCAGTGATTTAACGTCTTAAGTTTAAAAGAATTTAAATTCGAGTGTTAGTGCCTATCTCAAGAAATGAGTTGTTTAAAACTCATCAATTTAATCAATAAATAAATAGGAAAATTTATCATAAAAACTTACAAGATGAAACATTATGTAAAATGCAGCTATATTTAAAATTGCTGGAAGATATATTCATTGTCAACAGATTTTGTCTCGCCATATCGAGAAATGTAAAGCGTGCTCTGAATTACATGATGTGATTTAGTTTGAATCCCGTTCACCCCCATTCTAAAAAGTTGTGAGCTGATTGATTGATTTCATTCAGTATTTTTGACTTTAAAAAAACACAAAACAAATTATTATATATTTTTCTTGAACATCTATCCAGATTTGTGTCCTTAGACACTTAAGAGCTAGAGAATTGAATGTAGTTTTCTAGCTATTCAAAATGTGGTGAGCAATATGATGCTTATAAAAATTGATTATAAGATTTGGCTCATCAGCAAGATAACATTATATTTGCAAATTCGTCTTCAATATTATTTCATTAATTAATGTACTGAGAAAGTTGTGCACGATGTTAGGAAGAAATGGGAATTATGGTTTCGGGGATTCAGTGATTTAACGTCTTAAGTTTAAAAGAATTTAAATTCGAGTGTTAGTGCCTGTCTCAAGAAATGAGTTGCTTACAACTCATCAATTGAATCAATAAATAAAGAGGGAAATTTATCATAAAACTTACAAGATGAAACATTATGTATAATGCAGCTATATTTAAAATTGCTGGAAGATATATTCATTGTCAACAGATTTTGTCTCGCCATATCAAGAAATGTAGAGCGTTCTCTCAATTACATTATGTAATTTAGTTTGAATTCCGTTCACCCCCATTTTAAAAAAGTTGTGGACTGATTGATTGATTTCATTCAGCATTTTTGACTTTAAAAAATACAAAATAAATAATCTTATATTTTCTTTGAACATCTATCCAAATTTGTGTCCTTAGACACTTAAGAGCTAGAGAATTGAATGTAGTCTTCTAGCTATTCAAAATGTGGTGAGCAATATGACGCTAATAAAAATTGATTATAAGAATTGCCTCCATCAGCAAGATAACATTATAATTGCAAACTCGTTTTCAATATTATTTATTCATGAATTAATGAACTGAGAAAGTTGTGCACGTTGTTAGGAAGAAATGGGAATTATGGTTTCGGGGATTCCGTGTTTCTTTCAACCTGCTTAAGTTTAAGAGAATTTAAATTCGAGTTTTAGTGCCTGTCTCAAGAAATGAGTTGTTTAAAACTCATCAATTGAATCAATAAATAAAGCGGGAAATTTATTATAAAAACTTACAAGATGAAAAATTATGTAAAATGCAGCTATATTTAAAATTGCTGAAAGATATATTCAATGTTTC
>ARYC01011839.1:0-12988 GCA_000711775.1 Oxytricha trifallax | reverse complement strand
TTTTTATTTCTCTATCAAGCAAGTACCATATTGTCTAGGTTTCGAGAAAGTTAACTGCCACGAATTTTATTATTTAACAAATTAATTGTAAATTATTTTCCCAAATCAAATGTATTCCTACAATACAGTGGACAGTTTCTAAACTAGATTGCGACAACACAAATCTTTAGATCTAATAGCAATCATGGCCCAATCCCACTTGCTCTATAAGTAATTCAAAATCTTTGTTCCTTTATTGAGGCCTATTTAAAGCTTGTAATTTTGTCAAAAATCTCTTTCCCAAATAATCAATAAAAATTTAAATCTTTTGATTGAATTGGCAACGGAATTTTGGCATGCAATTATAATAAGTTTAAAGAAATAGTCAATCAGACTTTAAAAATAATCTAAGACTGATTAATTATATTAATTCATGTTAAATCGAGCAACAAAATTATATCTTAAGTACTAAGTTCATAAAATTCTTGTCCACTATTCAATGTTCGGTTATTTATATAATTTCCAATAAATAATTCTAGGCAAGTAAGAGTTTAATTAAATTTTTAAAAGTATAAGTATATTGCTAAATTTACAAATATTTCTTTTAAATAAAATAAAAAAATTTATTAAATTCTATAATAAAGAGATACTATTGGACTTCGATAAAACTCGCTGCCCTGTGGTAACAAGACTGTGGGCCATAAGAACACGACAGTGTGTGCTGCCTGTGGGACTGTGACTTGCAGCGTAGAGTGCCACGACAAATTCGTCCAAAGCCAGGGAAAGTGCTTGTTCATTAGGAACTTCCTGCATAATGAACAGACAAGAAATATATAAGTAATATTTTATTATTTTTGCAATTTTAAATTCAATAAATATAGGGACTTCGTACAATACTCTGGATAAATCAGTATGCTATGCATTTAGATAATCAATTGCCATTTTCTAGAATTTAATTATGAACTTATTTAATTTAATATTTAAAGCTATTAAAAAGTTGTAAAATGAATCCAAAAAAATCAAATTAAATTCATATTATAAGGATTAAATCATCCTGAGCACACCCCTTGCTCAAAATCATCTCCAAAGTTTATGACATCTACATTAGGACCTTAAATTTATAATCCAATCTGTTCTAATGTTTCAATAGTTAAAAGTTAATTTTAATTTCATTTAAATAAATAGAATCAAATTATTAATGGAATAAACGATCGAATAGGATCCGCATTAAGATTATTCAATGATAAACAAGGATTAACTCACAAATCCAAATATTTTAATTTAATTTTCTCAATTTTTTTCACTTAATCCAGTTACTTTATAAGTGAATTATGATTCATAGTTGAGACCTAAAACAACTCTGTTTAAATCAAGGGTTGGAAAATTCAAAAATTCAATTCACAGTAGCTTAAGAGATCAACTTAAAAATCACACTCGAATTCATAGTGGAAGGTAAACAGTCATAACGTCAACAGCTTGTGCCAGTCCCAATACTTAGTCATCTTATCGCTAAAACTTAAATAGAAGCAATTATCAAAGCTAAAAGGGATAAGGTAAATCATATAATATTTTATTTTAATATTAAAGGTGGCCCTATATTCTCTAATAGCAAAACGCCATCAATAAATGCAAGTATAAATTATCCAAGTTAGAGGTAGATTAACGATTATTAGACTTTGGAATAACATTTACAACAGGTTGAAACCAGTTTAGAATAAAATGTATAATACAATTTTAATTTACTAATTGAATTTATAGGCAAAGCAACATAAAAGATTGAGATCTATAATTAATGTAATTATCAATTGTTTTTTAGTTTATTTTATTTTTTCAATATTTCTAAGCTTTTATACAATGACTAATAATTACAACAGCATTGATAATAATTCGTATAGATAAGCACAGTTCCCTACTATTCGCAGCAGTTCAAGCTATCAACAATACTCAAACTCAAATGCCATAAATCTTAAGAAGCAAGCAATCCAAGTCCTAAAATCTAAGAATGTTCAAGATATGGGTTTAAAAACATTTAAGAAAGTGCAACTATATAAACCTAAATTCAAAGAAGTTATGGATTTGAGGAACAGCGCCTATTAATCACACATAGATTAAAATATAAGAAATAGATTTCACAATAAACATATTCACATTAAAACCAGCATAAATACACCAACCAATTTATCAGTAAATTATTGTGTAATTGCAATATTTTTTTCTTTTATCTGTTAAAATATCATTATGATACTAATTTATAGATTTTTTAATTATTATTAACAATATAATTAATATGCTATGATCCATTCTTAATATGTTTCTCCACGTTTTAATTAAAACAAAAGCATTATAAAATTATTTTATATTAATTTAAGCCCCTTATTAAAACAGAATTAATTCCTCAATTCAAATAACTATGTAAACTATGATAGACCTGTTAGTGATATTTAGTAAAATCATGAGTTTTATTTATATAAAAAGACGAAATGATCAAAAGAAAGACAATTTGTTATTATAGTTGATAATATTATAGTATATTAATTATGAGTTGTTTTAAGGATTAAGCCACTAACCTAAGAACTCTGCTTTTTCAAGTTCTTTTGGTTTTATGTACCAGGACGATAGCTTAAATTCAAGAGAAAGAAGAAATTATTTTAAACTTATTGATCAACAAAAGAAATTGGAAGCCCTTGATCGAAGAAAAAGAATCAGTGAAATTGTTAATGTTATATTTTATTAAAATTCTGTCATTGAGAAAAGAAGAAGAAATTAGGCTGAGAAAGTAAAAGTAAATCAAATAATAGAGAGAGATTGAAGAACGAATTAATAATGCAGCAATTACTATACAAAGATTTTACAGACAAAGAATCATTAAGAAAGGCATATCAAGAGGATTAAAGCATTTCTTATTTATTTTTAAATCAACAATTTTATTTGAATGATACCCCTTCACAAAGTAAGTGAATATCATAAATAAAGTTATGTTTATCTTGGAGGAGAATAAAGTTCTTTTACTTGACATGGAAAAACTTCAAGATACACTAATAAGTTTAAAGGAAGAAACAGAGAAGTATTACATCACTTATATAAAACGAAAAGAACCTGTAAGTAAAATATAAAATTTCTTATTATAATACTATATTGTTTTTTAAGTGTGTAAAACTAACATAAATCACAATGTTATTAAAAAGATAAAAATTAACAATTTAAATTTCATAATTATCATATTTATTAAATCTACTATTTATAGGAAATAATAAAAGTTCAAAGGTTCATTAGGGCAAAATAGTAGAGAAATCGATTTTTAAAGCAGCTAAAGGTTCTTAAAGCATTAAAGATAATATTCAAAAAAAATGAGAAATTAAGATAAAATATGATGATTTATCAAGCATTTAGAGTATTTGCAACTCAACCCCCTAAGAAAAAGCCAATTTAACAATAGCTTTTTTCATTTAAATTAATTTATTATTTTAAGCCAATGGGTTTAAGATTGGAACCAAAAGGACTCTTCATAAGGAAAATCACTCATGGAAACAATAAATTCAACTAATTATCTTTAGACTGATTTCGCCAAGCTATAATTTCTTAATTTTTACATGTATTTTATTTATTTGATTGATTTTAAAACAAACATTTCATTTTAATGTAATTTAGGTAAATCTATAAAATTTACATTTTTTTCCAAATTTTAACATAGAATTAAAAATCATGCTTTTAGTATTTTTTATTAAAAAAATACTCAAGTAATAAAAAAGGATGATTTTAAAAGTTAGGATACAAAAATGAATTATTTGTTATATTATTTTATTAAAACATCTAAAATAGAAATTGTAGAAGATCATTGATATTAATAGTAAGGGGCATTGAAATATCACTCAATAATTTTTATTAATTTATTTATTACTTTAATTGAGTAAAGTACTTGATAATTTCATTTATACTAGTTGTATTAAAAAAATTGAAATAAACAAAAAATTATATTTAACTTTAAAGCAATTTGCTTTGCATGAATTAATTGAATTCAATTGAATTCTGTATACAACTACAATTAACTATTCAACTGTTTATCAATATTTAATTATCTGTCTTAATTCTCACTGTTTTCCTACCTCGAATGCCTGGTTAAGCAGTTTGACAAGCTGTACTTAATATTGTAGACGATCTTCCTGAAATCCCTTCAGAAGATTTCATATCCCTTAAAGAGAAGAAATTCTTCATTTAATCTAGCTTCATGTGTTTATTCAAGTGCGTGTCTCTTTGCGTTTAAAATGAGTTAATCTCATGCTAATATTAATTTTTTTACGATTATTATGTTTGAGTCTTGAAGTCATTATTTATTATGAAGCTTGGACTTTGCAGAAATGCAATCTTTTGCTAACTATCATTAACTCTCTTCTCAAGTGGTTAAGTGATAAAAATTTTCACATCGCTTTTACTGTTTTAATGCGGACTAAGCTACCTCACTGACATCGAAGTACCTAGTTGATTCCTTCTTGCTAAACTTTCTTTAATGGCATTTTGAATGAGCATTTTTCTTTTTTATACTATTTATTTCTTTCGGTCTTATTCTTCTAGAATGTATTCGTATTTATTAAAAATTTGAGGGATATCCTATTAATTTCTCCATTTTTTATTTGAGCTAAAGGAAATTAAAATATATGGATCAAATTTTGATGAGAAATATTTATCTTAATAAGTAAATTGATAATAAAAGTTTTTAAATTAGAATTTAATTAATTAATTAGTTAAAATTTAAATTTTATAATAGATAATTGGTAAAATAATATACTTAAATGAATAAAGAAAGTCTACTTTAATGTAATTTTATAATGTAAAAACGCAACAAACTTATATATAAATTTGGAGAGAAAAAAATTATATGATGAACTGGGGGAGAAAGTTTCCTGCACTTTTTTTTTATTTATATAAAATTTAATAAATTTTATATTTTTATGACTTATTAAATATGAAGAGGAATTGAGGTATGATAGGAAGAGTAGTTCCTGGAGTTTAGATAACAAAAAAAAACTGAGTACACTTTGACATATCTAATAATTAGGAATTATATATAGTGTATCTATTCCAGCATAAATATCTAAAAAGTTCTTAGATTACTGGTATTTTTTGAAAAGAGATAGTGCTTCGATGGTGCTTAGAATTTATGCTAATAGAGATATTGACTAATTGAATTATAAATTATGTATTATTATAACAATGAAATACGTCCAGAAGTTCGTTGATAGTTGTTAAAAAGATAAAATTTATTAAAAATTAAAAAAAGTGCAGGAAACTTCCCTAAAAAGATTTTTTTTCTTCTCATAAACTAGTGCAGGAAACTTCCCCCCGATTAACTATTATCAAAGTATTTAAAGAATTTTTTAATAATTTTATGATATAACTATTAGCATTGATTTGCTTTCTAATGGAATGTTCAGCAATGTTATGGAATTATTTTTTTAATAAAAAATTAGATAATTGTTAACTCCATAAATTTTCTGCAATTCTTTAGTTCTTTCTTTTTTCTTTAGTTTAGTAACATCAACCAGTTGAAATAAATCAGTGTTCATTTTTCGCTTCATAAATTCAACCTGCTCTTTATTAATAAACTCAACGAAATTCTTCTTTGTAGAGCTCATCAATTCAGGGTAATATGTTTAAACTGCTGCTTCTATCTCATTCCCTAAATTTACATTGTCTACCCCTAGAAACCTTCTTGAGTTCTTATGCGTTTATATCTTATTATCTTGAATTTTCTCTGCTTAATTGAAGAAATAGTTGTTATTCTATGCTACTTTGATTAAACCTTTGTCCTTATTTTCTCTCTATTTTAGTTCAGTGGTTCTTACTAATCTGTATTTATGAGTATCATGCAGAAGTCTTATCACTTCTTTTATGTGCAATTAGTCCAACTTAAATTTATTGTCAATCGGTTAGGTGGCATCCTACTTCATACTTGTTGGAAGAAACTTGGATAAGGTGCTTTAATTCTAATTCTTCTTTGAAATTAAAACCCATAAAACACTTTTAATTGCTTATAATATAATTATGTTTAATACTAATTATTAATTAACTTATAAAAAACAATCAAAATTACAGATGTCATTTAAGATATAATACTTAACAAAGAATCAATCTAAAGATATATAAAATAAAATAAACAATTGCTTGTTTTTATAAATTGAAATATAGTTGATTCGTAATTGAAATAATTGTCAATAATTTATATTTAAACTGTATTTTTAAATAAATAAAACAATATAGTTTTTTACAAAATTAAAATATATAAATTTTTTCAGTTAATTAAACAAATAGCAACTATAAATATAAAATACTGATCATATCTATAATTAACTTAATAATTGTTTAATTTTTCAAATTTGTAAAGTCTAAAAAAAACTATAAAATCAAATATATATCAAACTATATTCGAACTTAATTTTAAAAAAAAATTATAAATATGTTTAACAATTCATCATTAATTACTATAATAGCTTTCACTTATATTTTAGTTGAACATAAATTTAATATAAAATACAATTTAGATTTATCAAATTACAATCAAAAATTATAAGTTTTTGATTGCAAATCTACTTGTGGAAGATGCTGTTGCTTACCAGCTTTTGCTAGATTTATGATTTGATGCTGCAATATATTGTGGGTCATTTCTATCTTTTGTAATTATTCCAAACGGTTGATGAAGTATGTGTGAGAAATAGTTATAGTCGTCTCTTGTAATCAGTATATATTTGGATATTTAATTGAAATGTATAATCAAGTTATAAATTATAGTATTATAAAACATAATAAATCACTCTCTTTCTTAAAAATATGAGAGATGTAAAAAAAAATTAAAATTAGATATTTTAAAATCAAATTATTTCTAATAAAAATTATATATTGTTTAATTTGATAAATACATTAATTTTATATTTTACTTTATTTTTGAATTGCTAAAATCGAAAATCTTAAATATTAATTATTGATTTAGTATAAATTATAATAAATAAATATCTATAATAAATTAATCATAAATAAATATATTTTTGTAAATAAATTTAATTTATAAATATCCAATAAAATATAACTCATATTACACTACCACATTTTATCACAAAAATATATCAATTTAATAATGAATGGGATTTTAATTATTTTTAAAAAAAAAATATTATTATATAATACATTAAATTATATATATTTTTCCTTTGATAATATTCAAATTTTTACTGAATATCTTCTCAAGAAGTAGCTTAAACGACATTTTTGAGAAAATTTGTGTTATTTGCAGCCATAATTTTAAGCATATCTTGCTACATTTATTAATCACTTGATAGCTTAGGTTAGGATAAATTTCTTTTCATATTTTAGTTGCCTGTAAGAATTTAGGACATTTTAAACAAATTTAATAGAAACAATCAAATATACAGCTTTTAATTTAGTAAGAAATTAATCACAGAAAAAGGGAATTAATATAAGTAATAAAAGACTATTAATTTAACATACTTTGCTTATCCATAATTAAAATATTATTTAGTGGGATTAAATTTTTATATTTAAATGCTGAGAAATCTAGATATTTAGATATCCATAAATATTAAAATGATGGCTCAAAATCAACTGATGAAAAAATTACAAAACAAAAGGCTTATCAAAATAATTTATTAACTAGTAAATTAATCATTATTGTATTTCCATTTTTAACTAATTCCTTTATAATATAAATTATCTTGAGTTTACTGAATAATTCTCAAAGGAATAAAGCCTTCAGCACAAATAACCAGGGCAAATCAACTTCTGATGACTCAGAGTAACTCAGAGACAGACTTCTAAAGATGAGTCTGGTGCATGCCAAGAGTCTTGGATTCAATGACTCATCTATAGTGGCAGCTTGCAGAGATCTTGGCTATTCCCCAGTAAGACATCTAACTTTTAGTCATAGTCATCCCAATAAATTAAGGTGTATAGAACCATTATTACATTTAATTTTCATTTAATCAGTAATATTAAACCTTTTGTAGATAACAGCTGGTGTCCTTAAGAGAGGTCCTATGGATTTAATTGATTACACTATGGAGTTATGGTTCTAACAAATGAAAGCTGAACTTTAAATAACAAACATGCATGAGTAAAATAGATTAAATGACATTTATACTCTACTTTAGAATGAATGTTAGACAAAGAGTACATAAAGGGATAAAGACAAGACTTCAGTATGTTGTACCATACTTGGAAAAGTGGCCATAAGGAATGTATTTAGGAATAGCACCTCAGAATTGGCAAACAACAGCACTGCACATTCATAAAATTAGTGATGAAATTTGGTATTAAGCTGGGGATAGAGCAGTAGATGTATGTTACATTGTTAAATTAATATTCATCTTTAGTTTTCATGGTATACCAAGAGAGGTTTACTATCAGGTCTTTATGTGTCTACTGAGCTCTTTTTGATTGGAGATAAATCAAAGAATTAAGAAGCTACTTGGGAATTTTTAGATCGTAGACTTGATGATGTTGTCTAAGCCGGTGCTTCAATTAGCATGGTAAGTAAACTATTTTGTTAGCCACAAATAATTAATTTAACATAAATTTAGTCAAGGAACTTGGTAAATGCAGTGTCAATAGGATTGAACAGTTTAACATAGATAATTAAACCACAGAGAATTGATGACTCAGAAATGAGAAGACTGTAGAAAGAAGAGCTTGAAAGATTATAGAGAGAATAGTAGGCTTAACAAAATGAAAATAAAAAGGATTTATGAAAAAGTGCATGTCAATCATAATTATTTATAACTAATCTATTTAAGGTGTTTTTCATATTTAGATACATATTTAGAGGTCAATATTTAATATCTTAAAATAAGGATACTTATGAGAAATCTTATAAATAAAGGTATATTTAATTACAAGTTATAAAAGTAAAAGTATTTTAATTAAAAGTTAAATTATTTATTAACTATTGCATTTTTCTTTTAATATAAGCCCTATTTTATAATTATTATAAATTAATATGAAGAAAACGTTAGTTGGATTATGTTTATGCTTTGTATTGACTGTGGGAAAATTTCTAAATGAGGAATATCAGTTACAATAAACAAATGCTGAACCTATTCATCCTACTGAAGATGACGCTTGCTACTCAAATATAAATTTCTTTATATTATTAGTTATGAATTTAGTATCAAGATTAAGGAATTAAAAGTAATTAATTTATTATTGGCTAAATCACTATACTTGCTTATTTAAAATAAAAAGGGTTTTTTGAATATCAAGATTCTTTTTAAAATTTAATTATTATTTATTCTCAAAAAATTCACCCTTATATAACTAAAAGGTTTCAAACTTGAAGATATTTGTTAAAATATTAATTAAAATATAGATGAAGTCAAAGCTAAGAAATACACTCTAAATTTAAACGTAGACTTTGACAAGACAATAGTGGAAGGAACTATTACCATTAATTTCCAGAGTATAGTACCATCTCTTACTAAAATGAGACTTGTAACAAAGTTATTTATTAATAAGCAATCTATATCTATGTAATCAATTCATAAATACTTGACTAGGCAAACTTAGCAATTTCTTCTATCGTTGACGACTAAGGCAATAAGTTAGAGTTTACAATTATGAAGCTAGATTCAACCAAATATGATCCAATATCTAATTGATTTAATTATCAATTATAAAGACATAAATAAATCATGAATTTACCTTTTTACTTTTATAAAATTAATATTAGGAGCACCAGTGGAGATAACTTTGAAACATGATCCTCCTCTGTAGCTCGGTCAATTTTTCAATTTGACAATCACCTATGCAACAACTAATTAAGACTCAGCATTGAACTGGCTTACTCCTGAGCAGACAGCTGGCAAGAAGATGCCTTACGTCTATGTTCAAAATGAACTCTAAAATATGTAATTCAATATAGTTATCTATATTAGTAGGAACAAATTTTATAATTAAACCTTCTTATGCAAGATCATGGTTTCCCAGTTAAGACACACCAAGTATTAAGGTCCCTTATTAAGCTACTCTAACTGTAAAGAAAGATTTTAATGTAAGAATGAGTGCCGTACTTCAATCACAAACTCCTAATGCAGATTAGGGTATATTTAAATTAATGTCTTTTTTTTGTAAATAAAATTAATGGTACAATTACCTACACTTACGTTTAGAGCATCCCCATTCCATCATACTTAGTGACATTTGTGGCAGGTAATATTGTCGAGAAACGTATAGGTAAACGCACTAGTATCATTACAGAACCAGAAGCAATGGATTCTTGTGCTACTGAACTAAGTGATGTAGATAACATTCTAGGATCTGTGGAATCCTACTTGACTATAAATCATAAATGAATCTCCTTTTAAGTTAGTATTAGATTTAAATTTTTTTTAATATAAATTCTAACTCCCTATATTTGGGGCACATACAGTATTGTTGTACTACCGCCCAGTTTTCCATTTGGAGGTATGGAAAACCCCCTGTTAACATTCGCTTCACCTACAATCATAGTGGGAGATAAGAGTTAAGTATTTGTTGCCACCCATGAAATTGCCCACTCTTGGACAGGTATAACAATTTAATTTAATTATTTAATATGTAACTTTATCATAATGATGTTACTTGTGGAAATTGGGAGAATTATTGGTTGAATGAAGGGTTCACAGTATTCACAGAGAGAAAGATAAGTGGTCATTTACACTCTAAAAATTTTGCATATACTGAAGGATATATCAACAACATTACTATGTGGAGTTAAATGCAATTGATCTATAATAAGTTTAAATTTAAAATGCAATCTTATGGTAAGGATAGCCCATACACCCAGCTAGATCCATAAGCATTCAATGGAACTAACCCTGATGACGCTGAAGGACAAGTTTCATATGAAAAAGGATATCAATTTTTACTCTTTTTGGAAACCTTAGTCGGAGAAGAAACTTTCCAAGAATTTAATTTAACATTTCTTAAATTAATTTTCAAACTTTAACTATTTATATAAATAAGAAAATATTTGTAATAGACTAAAGAATTCTTAAGACATTACATCATGAAGTACTCAAAGCAGTCAGTGTTTGATACTTAAATGAAATAAACATTTATTGATTTCATAACTTCCTGGTTCCCATAGGATAAAGCAACTAACTTACTGAAGCAAATAGATTGGGATACCTGGTTTTATGGCAAGGGACTCCCACCTGTAATTGCTGAATTATTTTAATTATAAATGAAATCTGAATAAATAATATGTCCAATATTATTTATCTGACTTTATGAACCCAGATATATACAACTCCCAATAATTGGCAGAGAGTTATCTTAATGGAGTTACCCCTAAGAACTATTAAGATTTTAATAACTACTATATGAACTAAAAAGTCATCTTTGCTCAGTACTTCATCAACAACAAAGATAAAATGACAAAAGATATTTTCAACAAAGTTGAGGCTGATTTAAAAAATTATACTGTTAATAAATGATAAAAATAGAAGTTTAATATTAAACTGATTTGAAAGTATCTCAAATAGCCAACTTAGAATTCAAGTAGAGATGGGCAGTTGTAGGCCTATACCTTAATAATGTTGATTCAAAAACTGTGGCACAAAATATTGTATCATCT
Organism: Oxytricha trifallax; assembly: GCA_000711775.1. Lineage (NCBI taxonomy): Eukaryota > Ciliophora > Spirotrichea > Sporadotrichida > Oxytrichidae > Oxytricha > Oxytricha trifallax. The sequence continues at coordinate 1,392 of ARYC01011839.1, read as the reverse complement.
GTTGGTAGATTGCTTTATATCACCCCTATATACTAAATATTCACTTCTAATTTTAAATATTATTATGATACTAAGCTCTTGCTGATATAGGTGCAGTAGATCTAGGTTAAAAATGGTACAAAGACAATGAGTTATTTTACAGTCCTTTAGCAAGAGGAGCAGTTAAGAAAATTCTTGGATTAAAAATTGAAGATGTTGAAAAACTTCCTTCCAAAACACTTGATTTGAAGAGATTTAGAGCTGTTAGATTTTGATTCCACATTATATCTATTTCAATCCCAGATTTATAATGATTAAACTTTTTTAAAATCATATAAATAGCTTTTAACAAATTACAGTTCAGTTAACGTATTAATTTTGAAATAGAACAAATAAAATATATTAATATTATTTTATCAATGGAAACCGAAGCAGACTATGACAGTCCTTTATTATCTATGCGAAAAGAATATAGAGGAAAATCATAAATTTAATCTAGATCTGCTTGGATTATCTATTCACTTGCAGCGAGTATACTTTTCACAACATGCTATAAAAAATTTGTTTTAGATTTTTTACATTAAATTTATATATCAATGCAACTTATTCATGGTCGAATTGAGCAAGGAAGGGGTGTATGGATATTTATTCTTCTGTTATGGGACTTTATTTGCAACTATAGTTTTCTTTATGCATCGAATGCTTTTGGCAAAGTGAAAAAGAGGCAAATGCTTTAAATGGTCTGATTTGTATATTTACAATCCCGCTCGTGGAGAAATCAATACTTTAATTATCTTAGATATTTCTAATTAAATATAAGTTAATCTGAGAAATAAAATGGGGAGCCATCGGTGGGATGGCAAGTTACTCAATCATTTACTAGGGTGGAAATATCTTAACAATCTTAGCATTTCAATATTCATCTCTAAGCGGAATAAACCAAGGAATTATCATATCTATTTACTCTATGGTCCCCATTTGGTCAGCAGCAATCGCATATAGGGTTTATCATGAAAAATTATAATTTAATCACTATGCTGGTAAAGTTATTCTATATGAAAATGTTTGTTTTAATTTATTTGAATTTCAATTCTAATTATAATATTAATGATTTTATTTAGGTTTATGACTTTGCTAACAATATGTATGGGTTGTATAAGTTTAAGTAATATTCTGGATGAATCTACAACTTAACTTATACCTTAAGCAGATGAAATTGAAATTGAAATGTGGAAATATAATCCTGTAACACCTGTGTTTTTTGCATTGATTGCCACTTTGCTTATTGCTATTAACATGAATATTGTCAAGTAACCCTTTTAGTATTACATTTTCAATAATATCTATGTATATTAAAGTATACTATGATAAGAGAGGATTCCCAGCAGATGTATTTGCATATTCTTGTTATGG
>ARYC01011838.1:0-15660 GCA_000711775.1 Oxytricha trifallax | reverse complement strand
GAGTCTTATCTGTGCGGGCAATTTTATTTAATAGTTTTGAATATGCAACTAATTTAGGGGAGTCAATTTAAGCATGTTTTTGGCAGTGCCGTCGACCAGCAACATTTTAAGGCGAGGAAACCCAGCGCAACTAGGCCAGACTTGAGACACTTTTTGACATTAATTTCTGATGTATTTTTATTTTTTCCCAATTTTATCTCTCTTTTGAGTCTTATCTGTGCGGGCCATTTTCATCTTGTAATAGTTTTGAATATGCAACTAATTTAGGGGAGTCAATTTAAGCATGTTTTTGGCAGTGCCGTCGACCAGCAACATTTTAAGGCGAGGAAACCCAGCGCAACTAGGCCAGACTTGAGACACTTTTTGACATTAATTTCTGATTTATTTTTATTTTTTCCAAATTTGTAGTGCTTCTCTTTTGAGTCTTATCTGTGCGCGGCAATTTTATTTAATAGTTTTGAATATGCAACTAATTTAGGGGAGTCAATTTAAGCATGTTTTTGGCAGTGCCGTCGACCAGCAACATTTTAAGGCGAGGAAACCCAGCGCAACTAGGCCAGACTTGAGACACTTTTTGACATTAATTTCTGATTATTTTTATTTTTTCCAATTTTATCTCTCTTTTGAGTCTTATCTGTGCGGGCAATTTTATTTAATTGTTTTGAATATGCAACTAATTTAGGGGAGTCAATTTAAGCATGTTTTTGGCAGTGCCGTCGACCAGCAACATTTTAAGGCGAGGAAACCCAGCGCAACTAGGCCAGACTTGAGACACTTTTTGACATTAATTTCTGATTATTTTATTTTCTCCAATTTTATCTCTCTTTTGAGTGTTATCTGTGCGGGCAATTTTATTTAATTGTTTTGAATATGCAACTAATTTAGGGGAGTCAATTTTAAGTATGTTTTTGGCAGTGCCGTCGACCACCGACATTTTAAGGCGAGGAAACCCAGCGCAACTAGGCCAGACTTGAGACACTTTTTGACATTCATTTCTGATTATTTTTATTTTCTCCAATTTTATCTCTCTTTTGAGTCTTATCTGTGCGGGCAATTTTATTTAATTGTTTTGATTATGCAACTAATTTAGGGGAGTCAATTTAAGCATGTTTTTGGCAGTGCCGTCGACCAGCGACATTTTTAGGCGAGGAAACCCAGCGCAACTAGGCCAGACTTGAGACACTTTTTGACATTAATTTCTGATTATTTTTATTTTTTCCAATTTTATCTCTCTTTTGAGTCTTATCTGTGCGGGCAATTTTATTTAATTGTTTTGATTATGCAACTAATTTAGGGGAGTCAATTTTAAGCATGTTTTTGGCAGTGCCGTCGACCACCGACATTTTAAGGCGAGGAAACCCAGCGCAACTAGGCCAGACTTGAGTCACTTTTTTACAGTTTTTTATGATTATTTTTGAATTTATTAAATGTCACGTATCATTATCAATAAAAATTCGAAATACGTGCCAAATAAGTTAAATTAATCAACTAATAATTAAATCACAATATAAAATTGAAATTTAATTGTAAATAATTTATATTAATTTAATTATAATTACTTAATAAAAATAAAGATATTATTTTTTACATAAATAATGTTGATTTTTTTTAAATGCTAAGGTTTAAATCATTTATTATATTGATTAACTGATTAAGTTAATATAGTTTAAATAATTGAACTTAATATATTTAAAATTTACTTTTTATTTTATATTGTGATTTAATTATTAGTTGATTATTTTGATTTATTTGGCACGTATTTCGAATTTTCATTGATTTTTAATAACATGCCATTTAAATATATTCAAAAATTATTAAGATTCAAGTAGCGTACATAAATTATTTATTATTATTTACAATCTGGAAATTCATTCAAGATTTACTCAATGTTGAATTTAGAATGTAATAAATTGCCTATTCATTAGCCATATACATCGTGCTCGTCCGATTTCTACTCTTACTCCCATTCTTCTTCTTCCATATCTTCCTCCTCTCTCTTTTCTTCCTCCCCTTCCTCTTTTCTTTAGCTTCATCTTCTTTCTCCTCTTCCTCCAATCCATAAATTTTTGAACGAATTACGATTTTATTGCCTCCTGATTTATACTGATGTTTATCCAAAGCCTAATTAACTTGCAGGTGGAGAACCTGATTCCAAACAATATCTCATCCAAGCTCTAATTATTCTTCCTCTTCTTCCTTTAATCCTCATCTTTTTCCGATTCCTTTCCTTCTTCAGATTCCTCACCCATTTAGCCTTATTAACCATCGAATCTTTGTTGGTCGTTTAAAGAATTTGTAATTGTAGATCCCCCTTACTAATTAGGCTATCGATGTCCCATTAAAACTTCATTTATTTTGAAGGCAGAGAACTATTTATAACATTTATTTTCATGGGTCATGCTCAAACCATGAATCTTTTTTATGCTAATGGTAAAATGTGATGAATTGATTGAAGAAAGACTAGGGTGAAAATATTTGAACAAGATATATAACAGGGAATTTCTACTTGCCAAAACTTTAATGCACGAACGTCTATTTTTTATAACAATCTTCAATAGAGAGAAGGAGGTAATTATTTATAAAATAAATTTGTTTTAGCATCTCAAAAGATAAGATGTTATTGTAGAACCATTCCTCAAATTGAGAGTCTTGCTGTTGAAGATTTAATGAATTATGTAAAGAAAAAGCCATCACTGCTAAACTATTTCCGAGACCAATGTGATTGAATCCACTTTGATAAGAGATGGATCTGTGACATGTTGATGTCGCTAAGTAGAGATGGAGTATATCAAATGATTGGTCAAGCCAAAAACCAACTAAGGGAAAAGCTTGATAGAACCCAAAATATGCTTATCTCCTTGAAGAACGAATTCGCCTAGGCTTTGATTGAATCTATTAACTACAGCGGTAAGATCAAATTTTATTAACTTATTACACAGTACACAATAGAAGATCCGTATACTAAATGAAGCCACCTTTGAATAGAAAAAAGAAAAACTAATGATATGAAGAAAGTAAAGTAGGAGAAAATTGCTAAAAGAGAGAGTAAGAAAAGTATCTTGAGATGAATAAACTCATTAAGAACGATTACTATCAGATGAATCAAGAGCTGCAAAATCTATCCAAGAACAAGACACTTGCCATGGATTTGATATCTGCTGGCTTATTGATGAGGAAGGAATCCCAGATAACCTGACATTTCCAAGAGTTAACAAAAAATGCTATGAAAGTACTTAGCATCGATTCCTTATCTCATGAATAACAAAACTTAAGTTTATTATTAAATTTAAATATTAAAAAAAGTTCAGGATAACTATATATCAAACTATAATTAATTCAATTGCTAAACTTGGTCAATTTATTCTTAGTAAACATATTGAGGCCGATTTGTTGAGGGTCTTTATCGTTTCCTCAGAGTTTTTCGAGCTTAAAAGCCAAACTTCAAACAGGTTCCTCATGAGTACAATCTTATCCAGGAGAGAATATTATTAAAATATAATTAAATCGGAAATTATGAAAATAAATACATAACGTTAAAGCATTTGATTGTATAAACAGCTAAGTATTTGAGAATATAAATCAAATTTGGAAGCAAGTAAACAAGATTCTAGCTATGTGTTTTAACTATTTACTGTTTAATATTTGTTATTTTATCATTAAAAGTTTGATTAAATTAATAAATAAAAATAAAATGATAAACAAGTAAACAGGCCCACACTAATCTGTTCATCTGTTTAAAAAGAGATAAAATAAAATAGTGACGAATAAACAGATGTTACAATAGTGTGTTTATGCTTACTGTTTAATTAAATAGAATAAGGAGCAGATAAACAGACTAAACATATTGATAAAATGTGTTTTTTAGTTTAAATTATATAATATTAATAAATAAATGATCAAGATAATTGATGAGGCTCGCTATATAGTCTCAATTGCACCAGATGCTGTTGCTACTATAATCGTTTTCAATGAGTGCAGCCTAAGAACTAAAATTCAAAGTCTCTTTTTATTCTTTAGCTCTCCTTGGGTAAGCAGTTGGATGATTGGGCTGGCCTTAAATTAGACAAGAAAACATCACAGAGGTGCTTATCGTACATTTAGATTTTCTTTGATGGAACTGAGGGTAGATCTTCACACCTGGTATAAAGTGTGAAGTGACACAGATGACATTCAAGAATCTTTCAATTAAGATCACGATATAAGAATTGCCCCAGAAGCAATATTTAGAATAATAAAGTTCATAAACTCGCTAAACTGTTCAACATCTTTTTAAGTCAGCAAGTGTATTCCCACTTTAGAGTCCCACTCGCCAACGTTGACCCAAATTCCGATTCTAGTTATTGTTGATTAATAAGTCTTTCCGTCCCTGAGGACCAAATCGTTCTTGCCAACAATTAAGACTAGGTAGATAGCTAAATACGTGGCTATGCAAATGCATATTATAATCTACCCGTTTCCCTTTCCGAAGTTGACAAATGCCCTTGAGAGGTAACTGGCACTACATAAGGTTAAGGTAGTTAATGCAAAGGATTTTAGTGAAAGCAGAGAAAACCCAAGGTGCTCTTCTGATTTATTTTGAAATTACGTTGGCTTAAATGCATCCTTTACTGGTCGCTGAAGGAATTATTAAATTTCTTTCAAGTACTTGTTTAGGAATTTTAGCTTCTGATAAGCTGTAGCTTTCTATTCGGTCGTGAATTAGCTGGCATTTTTCGGAAGTTAATTTTATAGATCAAGCTGCATTAAGTTGCTTGTAAGGATCTCGTCGATTAGCTCTTTAAATTTAAGATCTTTTCTCTCAATTAGTAAAGTTTATATGCATAAGCACACCTTTTAAATTTAATCAAGCTTATTCCTCCACCATTTGGAGCTAGAAACTAATGTTCTAGATATCTCTCGCATCAAGTACATGAAGTAAATCTAGTCAAAGTAGTCTCAGTAGTTTATGTAATTTTCCTTAACCTTTAAGAGTTCTTCCAACTAAGATCCGATTTGGCTAAGATAAGAGAGAATATTTAGACGTGATATTATTCAACCTCAATGGAGAGATCTCTAATAATTCCTAGACTGGAATCGTGCTTCAGCTACTATATGAAAGGTCTGCTTAGTATTCTTTGGCTGTTAGGTAAAGTAAGGACCACTTGACTCTCTGCTTTCAACATTGAAAGCAGAGACTGCATCAACGAAATAATGTCACTATTAACAGCATCTAGTAGTTGCAAGCCGTCTGTCACCAATGAGAGCTCTGAGACATTATTAATAAAAAGAAAAGAAGCAAAGCCTAAACACAAATTGTAATTTGGCTAGCTAGTTAAAAGCTGCATGGTTGATATTAAAAGTTAAATGAGTGAAATTTGTTGTAAAATTCAAAATTCATATAAAAATGAATAAGTTGTCACGCTATTTTAATATAAATAAATTTAAATATAATTTAAATAAAGTTTTCAATAATTGAATGTTTATTTTTAAATATTATTTAACTATATCAAGCAATTAAAAAACCTTTAAATAAAACATTAATATTAAAAAACAATCAAGATTTTCTATTTATTTAAAAACAAACATGCATAAATTAATTATAAATTAAAAATAAACATTCATTTATCAATAAACTGCATTTCAATAATAGTTGCTTATAAGATACGAATAAATTAATTAAATTTATATCTTTCTATCTCGAAACGATAAAAATTTCGAGATAGAGTAATGCTTAATATATTTAAATAAATTAATATATAAATATATAATAGTATTCATAACTTATTCATTTTTATTTGAATTTCGAATTTTACAAGAAATTTCACTCAATTTCAAAATCTATAGCATCATATCTGTAGAAGAGCAATGTATTCAGGAAGATCCATGTCCTTATCTGTATTGATAGTTTGAGATTGATAAGGAATTCTTGTTATATCTTGAACAACCCTTTAATGGAGGACTTATGTGCTTGTGTGTCTGAGCTTTTAAAGAGAGTCAATTAAACTTGTACTGTTTTTAGCGGATTTGCTTCAAGAAGCTATACCTTTCCGCTGCCTTTAACATTATGAACTCTCAGAGATAAAAAGCCTGAGTTATTTAATTCTGAAGCTATTATCCAAGTTTATCTTCTTTTCTTCGTGGATCTAGCTCGACTTGAAAAATGTCATTAAATCGAAGTAAGTATTCATCTCTATGAGCATCAACAATACTCTTCGCCTTCTCCGTTTTTGAAGACCGTGAGATCTTTTGTTTAAGATAAACTTGTTTATGAATCGAGGCAAGTCTGTTGATCGCTTAATAGGTTTGAACTCCTCCATTTCCAGGATTGTTTATATCATAATTATGTTAAGGGAGGACTAGCTTATCTTGATCAATTAAATGGGGATATTAGCCGCCCTGGTATTTTGACTTCCGACCCTTGTGGTTAGGAATGTTAGGCAACTATACTTCATTCACATCGAAAGCATGGTCCGATGATTATTCACTTACAGAGTCTTTATTATATAAGTCTAAGAATCTTAGGAGGCTGTATGATATGGGCAAGTACACTGCTCTTATAATATGCTTTAAGCTTTTGCTTCAGAAATTTAAATTTTGCCGCTCTTTAATTGCATACTTAATTATTTTTATTAAGAATTTGGAATATCTTAATGCATTTATGATTTATAATAAGAAAACTTTAATTTTAATCAAAAACTATATATTGTTATAAGTATTTGAATTGATCAGACGCTAGTGGACCACTCACATAAAATCTTAGTAATAAAAAACATATCTTTCATTTATTTAAAAAGTGGTCCTGAGGTAAGACAAGATGTTTAGCTGGACTGATGCTTCGCACTGCCGAAGACAGAGGGAGCTTAAATGATGATGATGATGATGAAAAAGATGAAGAAGAAGATGATGATGATGATGATGATGATGATGAAAAAGATGACTAAGAAGATGACGATAAAGATGAGGAAGAATAACACAAATCAGAGAGATTTTCATTTTTGATTTTATAATAAGTTTAAATATTAATGCAACTAGAATAATAAAAATTTTCGTAATATAAATCATAATTCTTTATAAAAATTAAGTATTATGATTTTCAATTGCCATAAACCCTTGCTTTTTCTATCTTTAAGCTAGCAGAAGCATATTGCGCTCATAGTCATTGAAAGTCTGATTAATCTTCAACATGGTTAGAATGAGGGTCTTTTGCAAATTTTCGCTTGGCTAGGATGTGCCCTGATTGGGCCCATAATATAGCTAGATATTTCGAAGATGGTTTTAAATAATCATAAACTAAAAATCCGGAAGTTTAGATGCTAAAATCAATATAGAACTTCAACAAAGGGAGAAATAATTCAATGGTGCAGAAAATAGTGTGGCATTAGTTGGATGGAAAGTTTTATTTGGAAATTAAAATCCAAGGCTCATCGCCTTAATTAAGACGATTTAAGATAGATGGCGGAGGTAATTCTTTTTAAAAATAGCACGACAAAGGGACTTAAACTCTGTCAGACTTAAACTTTTCAACATCGGAGATGTTTAATAATGGTTTAGGAACTTTTACCCTTGATTCTATTAATTTTCACAAAATGGTATGGTGCCGATCAAACTTAAACAATAGCTGTGAGAGGCTATCTTTGTTTAGGAATATTCAAACTAGCAATTAAGACTTTTTGTATTTAAACTTAAATATTAAATGCCTTTTAATCATCCTCTAATATCACATTTTTTATATTATTTATAGTAATTTTACATATTTACATTTCATAATTCTTCTATTTTTATATTTTAGTTGGTTTAATATTTAATATTTAAAGATTTCGATTATTGTAAAAATTAAATAACTTTAATTATATGTCTAATAGTTGTATTATTTATTTTAAATTTACTTATATTGTATTTCTATATTTCTATTAAATTCAAAATTTAATGATTGAAATAGGAAATAAAATAAGAAATATTTGTAAATTAACTTTCATTCTATATAAAATCAACAAAATTTATAGCTATATGTTTAATTAATTTATTTTATATATCTTTAATCATTACTAATTAAAACCATGCATTATCATCTTATAAGGATATAAGTATAATGATAGTTTTGGATAGAATTACAATTAAACACATAATTTTTGTCATTTCAAGCTTTTGTTGTTGATCATTATATTGCTTGCTATAATAATCCTAGAATTAGCTATGATTTTTTTGTTTTATATATTTCCACAACTCACCTTTTGGGCTTAATTTTGATAATTGTAGAATTCACTATCCGAGATGAGAAGCTTATTCAATTTTTTAACTAGTTTAAGCTGAAAACCCTCATCAAGATCTATAAAGTGCTAGAAAGAAAAGAGCGATTGCTTAGAAACATCAGCTAGAGCTTGATTGAGTTTGAGGATTTAGTCCTTGACTTCGAATAATCTTTGTCTATCAGGGTTTACAATTCTAAAGTCAATCCTCTTTTTGTAAGTGTGACGCTTCCTTTGTCAAGTGTGACACTTTCTTTGTCCTTTATCCAAGTATAACTCTTTTTAATAGATTTTAAATCACTCAGATAGAGTTTTTCATAACCTTACAATCTAGTTTACTCAGGGGATATTCGAATAGCTCTGGATAATCTAGAATGTCTATATGAATTTTTAAAAGTAAATGGTTATAACTCCCAAAATTACTTTAAATTTAGACACGAGCCCTTAGTAATGTAATTAATCATTTAAACTTTTTATACTTAACATAGGTTTGTTTAATTCTTATCGAATCTTCCCTAAATTAAAATGTTTAGAATCTTTTATTAAGATTTGGTTATGGTTTTTACTTCTAAGATTGCGGAAACTTGGGTGATGATAGTCTAGATTGATAACAAGAATCATCACTATCGTTAAATTTAACGTTGAAAGGCTCTCATTTTACAAATGTGAATTTATTATTAATTCAACTTAAGACACTTATTTGAAATTTAAATCATCAATTTTGAATTAAAGTATCAGTATCGAATGTGATAATCTAATAGAGAAGAAGTAATCAAAAATTGATAAATAAATTTTCCTTAAAAAATAAAAAAACAAACATTGAAAAATGTGATTAATTATAAGAAAAGCAATAAAAATATTAATGAAAATTACATAAATATTTTCATGTATTTTGGGTAAATATCAAAAAGATCCTTCTTGAGGTTTGATTGATTATTTTTATTATTGTTTATAGGTAATTTCAAAATTTATAAATAAAATTTCTAAGAAAATATCAAACCATCTATTTCATATGAATGACAGTCAGAATGAAGAAGACATCTTGGAGATAACTCCCCACGAACTGAGGGAAAATTTAAGTCCTAAGTTGAATTCTGCACTGATCTACCTGAGATTTGTAAGAATGAGTAATAGTATAAATATTTATTAAATATTACGAATCATTATAGTTTTTAATAATAATATTCTTGATTAAATAATAAATAAAAACTACATTCTATCCTAAATGGTTTACTGATATGAGAAAGAATGTGGTATTATATGTTTTTATTTGCTACATTGTACTTAGAATTTATAATTTATATTATATAAATAACATTTAATATTAGATTTAGAAGTAAATAAATTGAGGTAAATTAAAAAAATCAATTTACTGGCGATTATTTTTATTATTTTAGATATCTAAACATTATTACTGATGAACGCCTGTTTAAGAAGTTCATTACTGTAATTCATACATTTCTCATCTCCATTTCCATCTTCCTACACTTGCTTTTCTGTTTCATCTTACTTAATGTCTTACCTGGCTTCTTTTAATCAGTATATTCTTTGTGATTCGCTGTCCTTTCTGTATCTCCAGCTACTATATGTTGGTAATCTCTGTTCTGTTGTTGTTTTGATTAATAGCTAAATAAACAACATTCCAGTTCAATTAAATGTCCATCAAACTCAATACCAGTCCCCTCTTGGTGTTCAAATTCTTTCTGTAATTCTGTTTGCCAGTCCCTCCTGTGGATTATACTTTTCCAGTTGTCTATTTGTTAGTTAAAGCTCATTTGTTGCTAGTCACTTTCCTGTCGTCCAAATCATGATTCTCCTCTTTTCTTGATTCTAATCTGCCTCTTCCTCTTTGATCAAATAAACAGACTTACCTCTTTCCATTTTAGCAAGGCAGACTTTGAAATTCAACATAAGATAATATCTTTGTATATCCAATTAGTACTTTAAGAATATTTAGAATTTTAGCTCTTTCACTATCTCCAAAGCAACATGGTTAGCAGTTAGGATTGCAACAATCCACAATATTTTGAGATTAACGCTAAGTTAGTCTCCAATTTGCTAGCCACTTTATCAATCTTGTACTAACCACCTATTGTTTCTTAAGTAACTTAACTAATCCATTGATGACATACAGTAAGGGAACTTAATTTGTCGTGGGAGGCATAGTCTATGCATCTTATAACCATAATTTTGATGTGATTCCTATAAATTTAAATGATGAAAATTTATGATTTATAAAAGATGTGAATAACTAAGCTTACTTGGCTGTATAAACATGGGTATTATTATAATAACTTCCTAACTTCTGGCTTTGAAATCCTTTGCCTGACCCCTAACACTTACCATGATATTTGTTTAATTATTGAGTAATTTAAGTATAAAGCAAAATACTACTTGTATTAATCATATAGTTCATCATAAGTGAAGGTATTCAAACCATTTTCATTAAGTTGCTATATTATTTATATATTTTACTAATCTTACTATATAATTTCAAAATCTGATCAGTACATTAACTAGTGGATTTTGGTTAATAAACCAACAATGAATGGATAAAAAAGAATGAATCAGATGTGAAGAAAATAACCGAAGCTATGGATAAAGTATAAATAATATAAAATAACTTGAAACAGATGAATTGAAATTAAAATAGAAGATATCTCGCTTATTGAATTGAGGGCTGATTTGAAAGATAAATTAATCGCTGAATTGAAGTAAAATGTCGTAGATAAAGATAAGAAAATCGCATACTTGCAGGAATCTAAAAAAAATACAAAGAAACATCAGAACAAAAATAAAAAGCCATTGAAATATTTAAAACAAATGAAATTAAATATAAAAATCTATTTGACTAAGTAAGGAGCGGTAAAATAGATATAAAATAATTAAAATAATGATCAAAATATTCTTTTAGTTTTTTTATAGGTTTCAATATCAAATTTTAACGTCTCTAATAATTAAGGGTCATCTTTCTAAAGTATAATGGAATTGATTAAATGCCCAAATCAAATAATCAGTATCTCGTTCTGGCTTTAAATCAACTAAATTGGATCGTTACCCTATCTCAGTTTTTAATTTACCGAGCTCTCCACTTATTATCTATTTTTCTTGCTATTCCATTCTAGATATATAATACTAAAACTTAATTAAATAATTATTAATTAAACCAACAACATCAAATAACTGCGAATCACTATGAAAAAGATTTGCTTGCAATCTCTCGATAAAACAATCCTCTTACTTAGATATGGGGAAGCTACACCAACTATTGGGAACTATTTTTACGCCTCTATTGGTGCAATATCAAAGCTTCTAGGCTGCTCAAGCTATTATGTTTGAAAAGTCTTCTCAAATTATTTCCAGCATTCACGCAAAGATAGTGCCGCTCGAATGACAAAATAGTCAAGGCTGCCTTAGTAGGCAAAAGAATTTTTAGTTGACAAGACCACTCTTGAACTATTGAGAGGTCTTTCATTCGAGATTTTTAGCTTTATATCCATAGACTTTTTCCAAATAAGCAGATTACTCCATCATAAATATGGCATCTCTACAAGAAGAACAAGATAAGGTTCAAAGTGATGAAATCTCGCTTTGCTCTATCTTAGTCAAAATGGTCGCAAATTTCTAAGATGCAAATGTAGGCATTTCGTTCCTTGCTAAACACAATTGATAGCGATCATAAAATAATTTACATCGATGAGGTGGTTTTTACGCCTTACAAAGTCAACTTTAAGTCTTGGGCCAAATAAGGGAATAGTGTCGAAATAAGTAATGAAGGAATAAAGATAAGTACAATGGTGGCTATTGTTCGTAAGTTAAAGTAGAGGGTTGGAGGGCTATCTGGTCAAGACTAAGTCTGTTAAAATTTAGGATATAATCGAAAAGCACGAGTATCTAGAGTATCTAGAGGTAAAGAATAAAAATGAGGATATAACTATATTCTGGGATAACCTCATATCGCACCATAGTAAGCTTGTGCTTGCCTCAATCAAGAGTTATGCATGGGAGTGATTTACAATGCACCTTACTCGTTTATGTACCATTGCATAGAAAAGGTTTTCTCGCAGGTGAAGTACAACTACAAGAGAGCTTTAGTCATAAGAAATTTCTCTGTCAATCCACATTGATATTTATGATAAATAAAATGAAAAATAGATGATTATAAGAATACTAATAAAGATTAAATCAAATCTTATTACAAAAAACAAAAATGATAATCTAAAAACAGTTTCATCGTCTTACCATTCTCCTTCATACTTATCTCCATTTTTCCATATTTAAGTTCCTTGACCAGTTCTCTCTATTACACTGTGAATTTTGTGTCTTGTCACTTCACCGCTCGTACCAGGTTGGACATCTGTAAAAATAAAATTTTTGATATCTTTTTTGTAGCTTACGTTTAATGTGAATAAACAGGCACTTTCTGCGTCAACATCTATAGCTTTCCATTTTTTAATTATTAATTTCATTTTAATTTATCGATTTCTTATTATAAATTGTAATTATAAATAATGCAATAGAGTCTATAGACAAGGAAACAATAGCAAAAATAGCGCAAAGGTACAATAGACTGATAAAAGATTATATATAAATGCATTTGTAGCGATTATGAAATTCTTATAAGTTAAATAATATAAATGTCACTTCATCTCTTCATCGGGCAATTGTCTTTTACCCTGGCTCTCATTCATCATATCATACTGCTCTTTCATAATATTCTTCGGGCTCCCCATATTGGATGAGTTGAAAATCTGACTTATCTCATGCAACTGCCTTTTTTACTTCTATTTTCTGGGTTTTGATTTTATTTTGAGCATCTATTGCACCTTTCCTTTCAATTCTTTAAGAATTTGTGAAAATAATTATTCTTTTTACTTGAATAATATGGGTCCTGCTCTATCTTGCGAAAGATGTCCTCTCCAATTGCTATTTTTTCTTGCTTCTTTTCCTCTTGGTCACAGAAGTTTCTGGCTCTATTAGCATTCCTTACTATGTTTGTCAAATAGCAAGGGTGAAGAGTGCCAAGTACCCAATAGAAATATTTTTTGTCTGGTAACATCTAATAGTCGCTGTGGTAGTTGATGAAGCTCATGAATTCTTCATTATCCTTTACTTGACTAAACACTTTGCTGTTAGAAAATTCTTTATAATAAGGGACATTGTATTGCATAACATCAGCAGCTTTGAAGCCTCTTTTCCTCACTTAAAAAGTCCTTCATAAATCTCATGGTCAAGCGATCATCAGATGGTAAAAAATATCCCTCCATAAGCATTAAAGATCAAGCAAATTACTTTTGTAGTTGAGAAATTATACCATGTCTTTCTTTGAGGTGAACTTGCTCGCCAGTTCTCTAGGGTAATTGAAGGTGATTCTATTTTCGTTGTTCATAGTAACAAATATCGAATAGTTTAAGTTTATAAAGCCTTATTATTAAAATTCTTATAAGAGTTACAGATTCCTTAGTAAAGAGTATAAGGCCTTATAAAAGTAAATTACAATTTAGGTGAAATACAATCCAATCAAAAATTAATGAAGACAACAGATAATATTATTTAATTTTTTTTAATAAAGTATTTAGATTTAAAACTTGGAATTTTTTAATCATGTTAACTTAGCTTGTCACTCTATTATAAATTTTAAAGCCATAATAGTATAAAATTAGGAGCATTTTTTTGCATTGTTAAGTTGTAAGCATAATTTTGCAGTTTTTAATTTAAATAATAACAATCTAGTTTATTAGGCAACTTTCTCATAGAAATAATAAGTTTGTTACTTAAAAAATCAAATTATAATGATCATTTTTGGAAGATATTTATATGAATTGTCATAGAATCAGGACTTCAATAATACAATTAAGGGGTTTGATAATTAAAATTTAAAATATAATTCAATGAACGATAAGTCAAACAATAAACTTTTAATAAAGAAAATATAATTTTTATAGATTTCAGAAATTTTAGAATAAGAAACTATAATTAATTCACAAATATAGATGATGCCCATCTTAATATTATTATATATATAAAGTATTAAATAGCTTAAACTTAATTATAATTAAATTATTTTCGGCGATGTGGCCTTTTACCAATTAACAAAAATATATTATAATTATATTAATTTCATTTTATAATTCTTAAAATATGCTATAGTGAGCAGTTTGATTGATAAAATTAAGTCTTTTAGTTAATTAAATTATTTACAAGTTATAAAAATTCTTCACTTTCTTGAAAATGGTCTAATGATTTTCCTATATAATTTTTGTGATTTTAATTATCATTAAATACATTTTGCAAAAATAAATCTAAAATCAAGATTGCAAAAAATTGCTCCAAATAAATGTTCAGTGTGCAATGCGAAATTTGAGAATAAAAGCTAAATGCGCGTTTAGGATGCAAAAGAAAACAATTATTATAATAAAATAATGGAAAAGACAGCATTGAAGTAAATTAAAAGAATTTTTTGGGATGTCCCTTCGACCACCGACATTATTAGGCAAGGAAACACAGCGCAACTAGGCCAGACTTGAGACACTTTTTGACAGTCATTTCTGATTATTTTTATTTTCTCCAATTTTATCTCTCTTTTGAGTCTTATCTGTGCGGGCAATTTTATTTAATAGTTTTGAATATGCAACTAATTTAGGGGAGTCAATTTAAGCATGTTTTTGGCAGTGCCGTCGACCAGCAACATTTTAAGGCGAGGAAACCCAGCGCAACTAGGCCAGACTTGAGACACTTTTTGACATTAATTTCTGATTATTTTTATTTTTTCCAATTTTATCTCTCTTTTGAGTCTTATCTGTGCGGGCAATTTTATTTAATTGTTTTGAATATGCAACTAATTTAGGGAAGTCAATTTTAAGCATGTTTTTCGCAGTGCCGTCGACCACCGACATTTTTTGGCCAAGAAACCCAGCGCAACTAGGCCAGACTTGAGACACTTTTTGACAGTAATTTCTGATTATTTTTATTTTCTCCAATTTTATCTCTCTTTTGAGTCTTATCTGTGCGGGCAATTTTATTTAATTGTTTTGAATATGCAACTAATTTAGGGGAGTCAATTTTAAGCATGTTTTTGGCAGTGCCGTCGACCACCGACATTATTAGGCAAGGAAACCCAGCGCAACTAGGCCAGACTTGAGACACTTTTTGACAGTCGTTTCTGATTATTTTTATTTTCTCCAATTTTATCTCTCTTTTGAGTCTTATCTGTGCGGGCAAATTTATTTAATTGTTTTGAATATGCAACTAATTTAGGGGAGTCAATTTTAAGCATGTTTTTGGCAATGCCGTCGACCACCGACATTTTTAGGTCAGGAAACCCAGCGCAACTAGGCCAGACTTGTTACACTTTTTGACAGTAATTTCTGATTAATTTTATTTTCTCCAATTTTATCTCTCTTTTGAGTCTTATCTGTGCGGGCAAATTTATTTA
>ARYC01011837.1:0-13076 GCA_000711775.1 Oxytricha trifallax | reverse complement strand
TCGAGCCAATGGCTTTAATAATTAGCCAAAACTTTAATAATTTACGCCAATTATAATTAATTCTTAATTTCACTATTCTTATTCCCCAATCTTTATTCTTAATTGACTAACGGGGTTTTATTAGTGTAAATTAATTATATTTGGCCTAATTATTAATACCAATGGCTCGAGTAATTGTCTCTATAAAATAAACCAATCAGGGTGAGTAAATTTGACTTAACCTTATTATAATAAATTTCAGCCAAAAATAATTATATTTTAGATTAATTGTTCTTATCTCCCAATCTTCGTTCTTAATTGGCTAATTGGGTTTTATGTCTCTAATATGGTGTCGTTTTAACTTTATGAAAATTCATAAGATAAGCTAGAATTATTAACATTAAAATAGTTGTTTTAAGCGCTTTTTTAGTAATTAGAATACTAGTCTAAGTCTAATTAGTATTTTTGACTTTTCTTCATTTGTTTTAGTTTTAGTCTATATTTGAGGGATTTAATTTTCCGCAGTAGTTCCATCATAGACTAGCTGAGGATACATAGCATATTTATGAGAATATTTATTAAAGTGACGAATATCATAAACCAGCCTATATTATACTACATATCAGCATCTTCAGGCATAAAATTTGTAAACATTATCAAGCAGTAATTCATTATCATTATACATACTTCATTATTATTTTAAAATTATTAATTAAGGGAAAGTGTAATATAATCATTGATATGATTTACAAAGAAAATGGTCCTTAAATATATAATATAGAAACAGCTCAATTAGTAAATGCCGAAATGATTTATTAACTTTTTAAACAAATTGATATACCATTTATAATAATTAGAGACATTTAGATTAAGATAAAAAAAGATAATAAAAATGAAATCTATCCTATTTTATGAAGGTATTCCTAGGATTAAATTGTCAAACTTTTTTTTTCAAAAATAGTTATTTTAAAATAAAAATAAAACATGAGTTTACCAAATAATTTCGACTATAGTAATGACAATTTCTAGTTTGAAAGAAAGCTTATCTTTTAAAGGTTTTGATTATATTAGGTGCATTAAAACTAGAAATGAGGCAAATATTTATATTTAAACTTGAAAGACTGTGTCGTCAGAAAATATCACAGCTATAATTGCAAATATAATTCTTCTCAAGAAAAATACTAGATTATATGATATATTCACAAATTTAGCTATGTTTAAGTTCTCATAAAGAGCAAATATTTTTTAATTTTAAAAAATCTACTCTATATATTTAAATAAAGAGAATCGAATTTCTTATCAAAATCACTTTTCCCAATTAAAATCTTTTTTCTTTATAAGTGCACCAAAAATACTATAGGAAAAGCGATAGTAAATATCAAGGCAAAGACTGAAAAAATAATTGAAACTACTGCGCTAAAATTTTCAAAACTCAACTACAAATATATTTAGAAAGTCTTTATATATTACCAATTTAAGGTTTATGAGCATATTGATGCAATATTAAATGTAACTTTCGAATATAAATCTTAGCAGGAAATTAAACATCAAAAGCTCTTTGATTTTATTCACAATTTTCTTAAGTCTACAAAAAAGCCTTAAAATATTACCAAATTCATACTTAGGTATCTTAGTTTCAATTTATGTTACTACTATGAGGAACAAACCAAAGTATATGATAATGTAGATTACAGATACTATAAAAATGCTGCTTAAATTTGCTATCAAATATCTAGATTGAAAGCTTATATTTGTTAAAGATGTGACAAGAGATATATAAGATATTTGAAAAGATATCATATTCTTCAAAATTTGAGTTTAGAGCATAATCGTTTTCAAAAGAGAAAATGCTCTGAATTAGGTTGTCAGCTGGTATAATATTGAAATTGGCAAACTGAAACATTTATTTTAATTAAATTTATTTCAAAGGATAGATTTAAGGTATTTTAATAAGATCCTTCATAATTTGATACTTTTAATAATTTTACTATAGGGGAATAAATGAGCCCATTATTAGTTTAAATTGTTAATCTATGAGCGATTTTTAAAAAATATTTTAAAATAATTATTAATTTGTAATAAAATCTATTAATTCTTTTTAATATTTGTTTGAATAATTTAATAATTAAATAGATAAAAATTTTATTAAAAAAATAAATTAACCCTGTATTTTAAAGTTAAAACATCGTATAAAACAGTACTTAAGCATTAGCAGGGAAATCAAGATTTAACAAAGGCAAATTAAGGATAATCTATTAAGCATTAATCATTCCCCATATAAACTGTAAGCTAGATGCCCTAAATTACGCTCTTCATCTCGATATTAGATTCTTACATGACTAGGTTTAGAGCAAAATTTCCTACTGTTAAACCAGTGACTGAACTTTTTATAGTGTCTTTCTAATTATCTAAAAGCTTCGATAATGCTAAAATAAAATTTAGAGACTATATTATAATAAATAATTTACAATCAGAAGTGAGCTGTTTCGGTATCTTTTTCGTTATTGTCTTTTATTTAGATAATTGAGATTGTCCATCTTTCCCAATGAAGTATACTGTGTTTATAAATTTCACACTAACCTTATCTGAAGTCTATTATAATTAAAAATTTTAAGCATTGAAAAATTTACCTGATAAGAAATCATTAGAGGATCAGAAAAGCTCAATTGTATCTGAATTTTATTTTCAGTAAAAGTTATAGTTTTCCAAGTCAAATTTTTAGATTTGCAATCTTAATCTTATTCTGGGACACATTTAATTTCTAAAACTATATAAAAAGTTAAATTAAACTGTATAGTTGAGTAATTTGTAGTTTTGATTATTGCTACCATCTTTTAAATATCTCCTTTTTCTCAATTAAAATTCTTCTTATAGGAATGGCAAGTACACTATGTCCTAATCAAAGTTTAAAGTCAAAATTCCATTTCTATCAATACTTGAAATTTCTACATTTAATTATTTATATTTCTTTGTATCACTTAATTTTTTGAAATTTTGATCTAAAGTCACAAGCCAATTGTAAAAGTCCATGCTCATTTATATATAGGATTGGCAAAAGTTTCTTCAAGTTTGGTTTCGACCTTGTCTTAGTAAATTTAAATAATAAGAAGATAAACTGCAGTTCCTGGATTGGTTCTGTTATCTTTCAAGGTAATTTTTATGAAGTTTATATAATATATTTATTACAATGTAATTTGTACACTATAGTTTCCTACATTCGATTCTAAAGTAGCCAAAATTATAAATTTTCTTTGAGTGGTCTCAAAACTAGCAAATTTGGGCAAATTTAATATTTATACAAAAAATTCGTCATTTTCGTTGTCGATTATTTTTGGCAAACTGAATTCATACTTAATCGGTATCTTCAATCTTATTGAATCTTTGAAATTTGAGAAATATGGTGGAGAATTGATATCTATGAAGTATTGTTAAATGTTCTTTGGAACTTCAACTACCTCAACATTAATCAGAATAATTATAAAAAATTGTTAGGATAAAATGAAAATTTGGGTTAAATTTTTGATAGATATATTTAAATGATTGATGGTCTTATTTTAGTACACTAGAGAAGCCTAAGATTTGTAAAAAATACTAAAATCATAGTTTCCTGCCTAAAGTGTTTATCCAGTATTATTAAATATTAATTGGTATGTACCAGTTGCTGAATTTAATTATTGCACATTAAAATTAGGATCTGATTCATCTACAGTCAAAATTATATAATTTTTGCATGTCTAGTTTAGATTTTTTAAAAAAATTAAATTCTTAATTAACAATTATATTGATCTTTAATTTAATCAAGGAATAAGAGTCACATTTTTTCGTTTTATAATCACTCCAATGAATTTAACTTAAAATTATAGGGTTTCCGCTACCTAAATGAAATTAAAACTTAAACGATTATGAAACTGTCAAAGCGTCAAATTTGAGCGAAACTTCTTCACAATCTCCATCAACACCAGTACTATCATTCTCAAATAAATGAAATATTTTATACATAAAAATTAAAAATAAAAAAATAATTTTAACATCAATGAGTACACAGGAAGGGTTTGAGTTTTCATTTATAGTTAATGTAAATTCTTAATTGATTCCAGCATAGTCAGTAGATATAGTGTAATTAAATGTGTAGTACCCTGTGAATCCTTTACTAATTTTTCATTTACATACAAAAGAATAAAAATAAAGTATAAATATTTCAATTATAATCCAGCATCCATTTTAAGTATATTCAAGAAAGAAAGATGTGTCACTAATAATTAGTCTTAATAAATATTATTATAATCTTATCAAATCAATTTTATCCTGAAAAACAAAACATTTATTTACATATTTATGCAGGGAAATAAAAATATAACAAAAAAAACTAAAAATGGAAATTAAAATATCAAGAAAAAGTGTTTAAATAAAATTGTTAAATAAGCTGATTTTTTAAAAAATTAGAAATCGTTTTATGAGTAAATTATTCAAATTTATTTAAATAATTCAGAAAAGTATATCAGTTAAAAATTAACTTTAGAGCTGGGGTTATTATATTTATCAAATTATAAAAAAGTTAAAAGATTTATCCAATGAAAAGTTATTAGATTCATAAATTATTCCAAAATGATAGAGTTTTTATGATGAATTTTTTATATTTATTTTTACTGAAATTATAATTTTAGACAAAATGATTAGAATTTATTTAAGCCAAAAACTTGTCACTAAAATAAATTAAAAATTTTTATGACTTGTATTAAGTCACTACATTTCAAAAATAATTGTATATAAATATATTATTCAAAACATATAAATATATATATATATATATATATATATATAATGTTGATAAAAGTAATAATATTTATAAATTAATATATTTCCAACAGTATAATTTATAGCCTTCACTTCCTTTTTAGTATCAAGAGGAGTTCCGCAGCTTTTTCCATTAAGTTTTGCTAAGTGTTTCAATTATTTTATTTTGTTAATTCAATTTATAAAGAGAAATAATATAAAAGTAAGTGTACATAATTTGAGATAAAGCAATAAAATAAAATCTTTTTTCATAAAATTTCATATCATATTTGAAAATTGATTTTATTTAACTTTATTATACTAGGATTTGTTATAATAAAGAGAGCAATATTCACAAGCAAAAGGGTTTGAAACTACCTATGTATTTCCTTTCTAACAAATTTATTTATTATTATAATATTACAATAATAAATGGGCTATATTTATTATTTTTTGATTTTTTATTAAATACTTAACAAAATAGCCCAAGTAAACCTCCAATAAAATCAAGTAAACCTAAGTATCTTTGCTCTTTCGCTTCTATAATATATTTTATTATAAAATCAATAAAATGAAGAGAGGGATAGCAATATACAATAATAGAATGTTGTTTAAGTATATTTTTAATTTAATAGTAGAAATTCAGCATAATAAATAAATTTTATCAATTTAGTACTTACAAATTTTATATGATTCATTAGAATTATTATTGTTTGTCTCATTCATTTTTTATTAATTTTTAAATGATATCCATTTCTAATTATTATATTTTTGGATATATTTATTTTAAGATTTGTCTTGAAAAGAAATCAACTCAGTACTTATTTAAAATTATTTTTAATAAATTTTTGAAATATTATAAATTTTCAAAAACTTCTAGTATTGGTAATTTAATTTGTTTCTTTTTCTGTATGAGAATTTAATAAATTTTACTGTAAAAATAAATAAATTTTTATATGAATTTTGAAGCGATTTGCAATATCCTTGTAGATTTAATATTATCAAAAGACCAAAAATTAGTTTCAATGAATTGCAAAATTTTTTATGATTTCTCAGAGTATTTTACTTCTTAATATGGTTAAATATCCTATAAGTTTTGTGAATAATAAAAATGATACTAAACATTTTGGGGGATTAAAATTGCTTAGTAAATTTTAGATTGATTCAATGAAAATTTAAATGCCGATTTTATAATAATAATAATTTAATTTAAAATTAATGAATTTACTTAAATGTAAATTTCTATTTTATATGCCTAATGTAATTAAAAAGCTTAAATTCTTAATGAAATTCACAGAGAAAATGGCAAACGAATTCTAAAATATTTATATAGGTCGTTATAATTCAATTTAACAATATAAACTTACTTATTTTTATAAGAATCTGCTTAAAAATACTACATTTTTTGTTTTAATGAGTTTCAAATATTACTTTAGAGTATTTTAATATTAATATTATAATATTACTAAGATAGTTTTTGATTTCTTATTTATTATTATGTATTTTTTATATTACATCTTACTTCCTAATATGATAATGTATATTAAATCTAAATCAATTAGAATATATATTTTACAATTGAATCCAAAAAGATTTCAGAAAGCTATTTATTTTGTAAATTTTATACAATTTTTACATTGTAAGTGGAGTTTAGGATAAGAAAATGGGTGTATCTTCATAGAAAATAAGTTTTATCAAAACTAGGTTTTCTAAAAATATTAATGAAATTAAATTTTATGAGTATTTAATTATTTATTCTTAAAAACTGAAACAGAAATAGAAAATAAATATATTAAGAGAAATAAAATTAACTGCATAATATTCTTCGTTTAATTATTTAGACAATTTAAAACATTAGTTGTTCGAGAAATTTATATTGAAATAAAAAATAAATAAGATTATTATAAAGTATAATTTTAAGTAAATATAATTTTTATTAGACATAGCTTAATTTGAAATAGTAGAATGGATTTTATTTAGAACAAATCTTGCTTAATAAATTATTAAAAATGTGAATCATATATATTAATTAAATTTACTACAGGCACTCTAAATGATAAAAGTAAAATACCTCTTAGTTTAGTAAAGCTCTGTGATATAAATCTCACATATAATTCTAGGATCTTCTTGAGAACTAATTTTTTTAAATTTATAAATGTTTTCATTCATAATACTTGTGTTGATATAATTCATTTCTTCACAAGATTAAAGCAATATTAGATTTAGCATTTTTTGGGGTCCTAAATAAATATAGTAAAGTGGCTTTACTTTAGTTAAAGTTTACAATTTTACTTATAAAATTCATTACTTTTTTGAGAAAATTTTTTTTATATATAAAATTATAATTAACTCAAATCCTTAAAATAATAAATCCTCATTAAACAATAAATTAATTTTAAATTTCAATGTCTGTTATTAAATTATGTAAAAATTTGATTATTATTAATACATCTTCATATATTAATAATTTAATTTACTCAAAATTATTAATTAAATATATGAGTGTATGACAAATAAATTAAAAAAAAACATTTAATTTTAACAGGAAATTATTAATTATTTTTTTGATTTTACTTTTCTTAATTTATTCTGCTTACATTTAAATTCATATTTTAATTATTGATTTTATACTTGATATTGTTATTAATGAAATTTTAAATTATATTGTTAAATTGCGAACCTACGTATGGTTTTACAGATAACCTCGAGTTTTAAATTATATATTTAAAAACTTTTAATAAAAAAGTTTCCTAGTTCAGTTTAATAATAGAGATCACTTGGAAATTAATAATATAATTATTTGTTTTTTTAATTGCGGCACATCTTCTATGATCTTTTATTAAGAATTCAGACTCAATATAAGGAAATAAATATTAATGTAATTTAAATATTTATCGCTTTCATTGTATTAACTCCTGCTGCTTTGATGCGATAAATTAATTTGTATCCAATTTGGTAACTTCATTATTATCTAACTTTAATTTAGTATTATTTTTTGAATAATTTTTCTTTCTAATATTTTTCTTTCTTTAATCTTATAGGTAATCATTTAGCAATGTTACTGATCTCTTTTT
The DNA here is from genome assembly GCA_000711775.1 of Oxytricha trifallax. NCBI lineage: Eukaryota > Ciliophora > Spirotrichea > Sporadotrichida > Oxytrichidae > Oxytricha > Oxytricha trifallax. The sequence goes on along the minus strand of ARYC01011837.1, from coordinate 5,250 downwards.
GGTGGAGAAATTCCCTGTCCAGTGCAGATTTACGCCCCCTACAGATTTTTCCTGCCCCAACATTAAATTATATATTTTTTGGCATTTTAAATATTAATAACATTTAAATTTCAATTATCATTGCCATTTACTAAACAACTTTTAATAATATTATTTCCAAGGTATATTATTATTCTTTGTCAAACTATTACTTAAAAACAATGCTTATTGATGTAATTTTCTTTAAATTTAATTCTTTATTAAGGTGGAAATGATTTTGGATGCTAGATTATTAAAAACTATATCATTATTGATTACAAAGACTTTTAGAAATTAATAAAAATTACATAACTTTATGTAAGGGGCAGGAAACTTCCCCTCAGAATAATATAAAATTTTGGGGCGAAAAAATTCCCCCCTCCCCCTCTTTTTAATTTAAAGTGGCTAGTTCTCCACTATTTATTGAATTTAAGGTGATTTAGCTCTATTTGAAAATTTAATATAAATAATGGATATAAAAACGATTGAATCTCCATTAATCAATTTAATTGGGAATGGAAATGATTTTAGTGTTTACTTGTTATTAGCAAACTGTAAATTATTATATGAATAAATATTTATTGTACAAATAATCATAATTGATTATTCAAATTCAATTATTCACCCCCATAATTATAAAATTCTTATCTATTAGCAATTGATTGATCAAAATTTGTGGAATAAGTTATATCTTAAGGGTCTTCGCGAATATCGTAAGTTTCATCTAACTCATTTAAATACATGGGGGAAAGATTTTTTAAAATCAAAATTTAATTTTAAAATCAATTTAATCTAAAATATTAAGTCATAAGTATTTTGTTTGAAATTTATTATTTATAATAATATCTTTTTTATAAGGGAATTTTAGTTCCTTAAATCAAAATTGAAACTGGATTAAGATTTCAATCTGTCTTGTGTAGTAGGCACAGATTACATTTTATCTTTTGAAAAATTAGAAATAGATTTGTATTAGTCTTGTAAGAAATGGTAATTCTGACTTGGATTAGTGTTTTCTTAATTGTTAGATTAGCTTAAATTTTCAATAAATTTAATTATATGATATCAATATATGCATTATAATTTATGATTTAAATTTTTATACAAGAATTTTGGAAATATAATTAAACTCTTGTTCTATTTAAATAATGTTATTGTTATAATAATGGAAATTTAAAAATGATATATTTATCCAAAAAATTATAGCAATTAAATTTATAATTATACTAAATTAGCTATCACTGTATTTTTGAATATCTTTCCTAACTTTCTTTTTAACTTCCATTTTCAAATAGCACTTTTAACTTGTTTAATAACTGCCATATCAGGTTTGTGCATCATAAAAGAGATGTTTTTTAGAATATTGATTATTGTTAAAATATAATGAAATGGGAAAATGTGAAAATAAAAATAAATAAATAATTAATATGTGTACGCTTTTAATATTAAACCTTTTCGACCAATTAATCAAAATCCCTCACCAAAAACTTAAGTATTTTATGTTTGACAAATTATTCTGTTTTTTCAATAAGAAAATACCTTTGCTTTAATTCTTACACTATTATTATTAATATATGCAATGCTCAATTTATAATAACTGTTGAGCTTTTCTTAAGTCAAATAATTTAAATTAATTATAATCATTGTATTTATCTGGCCTTTTAATGCAGCACTCATTCATAACAGACTAAACATGAGAGAATGTAACTGGCACTCAAGTCCTTCAAATTATGGATGAATCGATGGAGCAGTATAGAATCGTGTTCGGCATTCAACTTGCCTTTCACACCATCAGAACAATTTAGGTCGAGGGCCTGAACAAGGGAGACAACTAAGAACTTATCCGATTTGTGATAGAAGTCATGAACTTTAGGTATAGGTCTGCTTAAGCTTAAGAGCTTGGTTGATCAACTCAGTACCTATTCACAACTAGGAGTAGTGTGGTTTGAACATCTAGTATTAATGAAGCGTAGCCTTATCAGTAAAATTTAAAGTTCATAATACCCAAATCAGTTCTTTATAATTATTATTAAGTAATAATCATATAATTCTATAATGAATCTTAAGAATGAAGTCAAGCAAACTTACGAAGCAGCACTGCGTCAACTTCAAACACTCTGCTCATGCACCTAGTGGATACATCGTGGAGATTTACAAGGCAAGATTTTGAACATAAGTAATGGTTCTCAAGTATAGGTGATCGATGAACCCTTCAAGCGAACTTTCAAGTTCCAGGTGGATCCTCAAAGTGGATTTTCAAACTTTGTACTTCTGGAGGTTGCAAAGAGTGAACCAGTTGAGATGGTAACCTATAAGTGGTGTGGCTATCATAACATATGGATATACCCATTCAAGAAAGAGGACCCATACATGCACTAATAGTATATACTTCTCGATCCTGAAGATTCTTTTGATGGTTGGTTCTTCAGCTTTGATAAAGACAGTCTCATGTAGGTGGAGTAAGCAATATTATAATGCTATTCAAAATATCGCTTACGTGCAATTTATAGCTAAATCAAGGGAGAATACAAAAAGACTGTGGATAAGTATGATGAAGAAATGAGAAAGCAGTTAACTTCGCATGAAATGCCAGAACCCTTAGAGTTTTTTGGATCTGTCAGTTTTACATTTTGAATTAAGGTTAATTTGATTAAAGCAGTTTAAACTGCGATGGTGATTTTTACATCAACCTTAATTTTTACACTATAATAAACACTATTTAAAAAAACTATCATAATAACCTAACTCTTTTTAAAATCTAAAATAAGTTTAGCTTAGTTTCCCTGTTTAATATAAATAGGTAATTATACCAAAACCGTGATAGTAATAACTTTTATTTTGATTAATTTATAATTAAAGTATAACTCCTTTTAAAATCAAAATCTCTCTAATATCCAAGAAGCTTAAACAAACCATTCCAATTAGTGTAATAAATATACTTAAAATAACAAAATCACAAATTAAAACAATAAAAGACTTAATACTAAACCCTTTCACATTCCTAATCCCTAGACCCTAATCAGACAGAAACAGAATCAATTATTCTTGGTAATTATTTTTTAGATCTCTCCTTCAAAGCGCGCTTTTGAATTTCGTTGTTAAATAGCACATATAAAATGATTAAAAAGGAAGATTAATTAAAAAGAATAGAATTATTAAACTTACTTAAATTACTGCCGACTTGATTTTGATTTCTTGCATCTGTCTTCTCGCTTTTTAATTCCTATAGAAAATATTAAGAAAAATTTGGGGTTTTGATAAAGGATTTTATAGTAGTTCTCGGTACCCAAAGGTTAGAATGAGTTCCAATAATCAAACTTAAGAAGTTGGGGAGAACTACCGCCTCCAATGGTGTCTTCCGATACCCACCAATGGAAGGATCAGCGGCTAAGATTAAAAGGATTTCAATTTCGCTAAAAATCCGTCTAACAATCTGGTAAAATAGAATTCCAATTCTCTTAGTTATCTGGAGAAATTGATCATAAATTAAAAGCAATAGTTTAATATTGTTTTACATTTACCATAAGACAAATATAAATAATCAAAACTTCATTACCTATCAATTATGAAAATGTTATCCTACTTCTTTTATTATTTTTGCTTTTCATAACAAGTATAATTCTACATTAATGGCAAAATATTTTGAGAATCACTTTGTTAATAAACTGACTTTAAGCATATTGTATAAAAATGAAATGCTATGCTCTAATAATATAACATTTTTTTCAATCTACTTTTGATCACACTAAACTCCCTTATATAGTTATCAAATTCTACAATATTTTAATACCTAATAATTTTACAAGGTAATTTATTATTAAGGCAAATAAAGATTATTAAGTAAAATTAGAATTATACTTTCTTAATAAATTAATTAATTATTAAGTTAATAAGTTACTAGTCATTTGTTATATCAGCATAAAATTATCAATTATTATTTTCCTCATTTATTCTTTATTCTGTTTCTATCACTCTTCATCGTAATCAGTCAAAATGAATTTTAAACTTCTAATTAATCTAGTGTATTATTTTCTTATTACTCGATATGGATACATATTGGCTATCTTCTTCATTTAATTATTAAGATTCTTTATAAGTACTTTAATTTAATTAAGGTGATAGACTTGATTCTTCCTCATTACTAGAATCTGATTCATGATTGTATTGATACTGTGTATTTTTGTCATGCATTGCTACGTCTTCGTTTGATATTGCTTTGCTGGATTTATTATTCGATGAGATAACATTTACTGTTTATGTTTCTAAATCTCTCTGAAATTGCTTTTAATAATAAATTGATGGGTTGTTTTATTCCAAAGTTTTAGAGACATTCTCACTATCCATATATATAGAGTAAACAGCACTGCATTAATATCCAGGATTTCTTAGAATTTTTTGTATTAATATGTGGAATCATTAAATTGATTTTTGTCTATTTTTTCATCAATTAATTATTATCCAAATTCTTGATAATCATAATGAATGGCTTCAGATTATTTTGAACTTTAACTATTTACGTCATTTATTATATATTGGTATTATTGTTCATATTCTTCAACAGTATTAGAAAAATTGTGCTATGGAAATGTATTTTTTCCATTTTAATAAAATTAATGGGGTGAATCCACTTCAATTACATCATCAGAATCAGAGCTACAGATTTCAATTTATTTTTGTCAATGTCGTACAAATATTTATCTAGAGTTTTTGCTAATACTCACAAAAAATCTGATTTTTTGAAGATATAACTAACAATCTAGTTTAAGTTGTATATTTTGTTTTCATTTACAAAAGATTTTTCTATTACTATCTTATGACCGAAGATATTTTGGTAATCATTTATTATGATTCCTTTAAGCTAACTTATTGAATATATAGATTAGAAGTTGAATTATTCATTTACCTGCAAGATAATCATTTGGTGCACTTATGTATATACTCTCATTTTCAATATTATTTAAATCTACTACAATAAGACATACTTTGATATGAAAGTATGATATTTTTAGATCATTAGTTTGATTCTAGAGCATTGGTTATAAATTTTAAAATTAATTATAAGATAGCGTAATTTTATATTAATGGTATTTATTTAATTTTAAAACTCTCTTTATTACACTTCCACAAAATTCATTCATAGAGCATTTATTATCTTCAGGATATCTTCATCTGGAACCATACAACCTTAGAGTGGATTCTTACAACTTAGCATCTCTAATTCGACTAAACTACCCT